>ML300009.1:487-14319 GCA_005239495.1 Nicotiana undulata | reverse complement strand
TATATATATATATATATACATATATACATACTCGGGGGAAGTATATTTCAAAGGAAATTTCTATTTGAAATGATTCCATTTTAAAGCTTTCTATATAAACTTGCGGGTGAAAGTCTACACTCGAAGATTTCACCAATTATTTGGGGTTGTTGGCTAAGGCCTGATGTGAAAAACTATTGCAGTGCTGAATTACTACTTGTTCTTATCGTACTGTGGTTTTCAGTTTTCGGTTTGTGTTCCTGTCCATTCTTCTGTGTAATATTATGATGTTCCGTTGTTATTTGTTGTATTTTCCTTGCGCTTTGTACTTGTTATGTGTTAATTATATTGTGTAGTCATTAGATAGATGTCATATTTTGTTATTCCTATATTTATGCATGTTTAGTTTATCGGACCAGTGGGTGTCTCGACTAGTCCTCGTCACTACTTCACCGAGGTTAGTCTTGATACTTACTAGGCACCGCTGTGGTGTGCTCATACTACTCTTCTGCACATTTTGTGTAGATTTCAAGTTTTGCATAGCCAGCCGATTGATTGTTAGCAGCGCGGTTGTTGTTGTGGAGACTCAAGGTAAAACCGCTTCAGCGTTCGCGATTTTCGGAGTCACCGTCTTATTTTCTCTATTCGCACTGTTGTACTTATTTCCGAACAGTGGTATTTTAGGAGTTTTAGTGTAAATTCTTTAAAACTTATGACTTGTACTTACCGGGTTTTGGGAGGATAAGTAATGTATAGAGATTTATTTCAAAAAGCATTTAAAAGTTTCGATATTATGATTTACGTTTACTAAATATTAGGCTTACCTAGTCCTTAAGACTAGGTGCCGTCACGATACCCAACAAAAGGAAATTGGATTATGACAAGTTGGTATCAGAGCTCTAGGTTCATAGGTGCTACGAGTCATAAGCGAGTTTAGTAGAGTCTTGCGGATCGATACAGAGACGTCTGTACTTATCTTCGAGAGGCCATCGAACTATTAGGACAATTCCATTTCCTTCATTCCTATCGTGCGAGTTCATTGATCTTGAAGTTTGAAATTCATCATTCCATTCTCTCACAGATGGTGAAGACACGAGCCACGGTTCCTGATGAGGTTACCCCTGAGACAGATGTCGCTAGAGGAAGAGGCAGAGGCAGAGGTCGACAAGGAGCACGTGCCGCAGTTAGGGCACCTACTAGAGAAACCGTTGAGGAGCCGCCAATAGTTGCAGTTGGGGGACAGGTACCAGAGGCGCCTGTTGTTACGCCCGGTCTTCAGGAGACCTGGGAGCAGCTTTTGAGTATAATTGGTACATTGACTCAGGAGGGATTGATTCCAGGTGCACCAGCTACTCCACATATCAGGGGAGGAGTTCAGACTCCCGCCGCCTACACTCCAGAGCAGCAACATCATGTTGGTCGGGTTCCAAGTGTCATGGAAACATAACTTATGGTCCTAGTTCAACCCGTGGTTAGGACAGCATCATCTGAGGAAGAACAACTCAGACTTGGGAGGTACAAGGAATACCACCCTCCTACTTCCAATGGATTGGCGACATATGATGCCCAGGGTTTGGAGGTGTGTCACTGCATTCTTCATACTGCGGGTGTTGTGGAGACGAGCGGGTTGCTTTTGTCACGTCTCAGTCCATAGGAGCAGTTTGCCAGTGGTGGCGGGCATATGAGTTAGCCCAACCGAGTTAGCTTCACTTATAAGGGGTCAGTTTTCAGAGATGTTCTTGATGGAGTTGCCCCTCAGTCCCTCTGAGAGGCATGGCGCGCAGAGTTTGAGCAGTGGCGTCAAGGCACTATGCCAGTATTAGTGTACGCCGTCAGATTTAGTGAGTTGTCCAGATATGTACCTCACTTGGTTGCTACAATTAGGGGTCGAGTCCGTAGATTCATTGAGGGCTCAGGCATGATATTCGGTTCAACATGACTCGAGAGTTGGAGTCAGATGTCGCGTTTTAGCAGGTAGTAGGGATCGCGAGAGGACAGACGAGATCAGGAGAGAGAGAGAATCCTGGGAGGCGAGGAGGCCACATAGGACAGAGAGATCTACTGGTCCTTGTTATGGAGGCAGGGTACCACACGGTAGAGGTTTTGGGGATTAGCCAATTCAGTTTGCATTACCGGTTTCGCATGGGGTTTCAAGTACTTGTGGGTCTCAAAGTACTCGTATTGCACAGTTTCCACAACCATGTCAGTAGAGAGGTTGTTTTGAGTGTGGAGATACCAGTCACGAGGTGAGAGATTGTCCTAGGTCTCAGGCAGGTGCGTCACAGTAGGGTATTTAGGTGAGTAAAGGGCGCCCAAGAGGGGGAGGCCCGATCTGTTGATGTGTTTCCTATAGTAGGTTGGAGGCCGTTGCGCCAGATATTATCATACATGTATGTTTTGATGTGTTACAGAGGGGAACCAATTGTATTTCCTTATAGTTCTGCTGGCCGGGACGAGTTTCCTTATTTGTTGTTTCATTTAGCAGCGAGTTTCATACTTTGCACTCTATTTTCATGTCTGCTCATGTTGGGATATTCTAAAAGTGGTAACATGTGTCGATCATTGTTTTCATTCATCATTGAGAGTGGTGGGACTAGAAGTGAGTTCTTGTTATCGTCATGGTAGGCTTAATGTGATTTTTCCTAAGTATTTTGTTTATGAGCTGTGATTGGATACTCTATCGAGATGTGAGTTAAGTGAGCGTTATGATTTCTATTAACCGAGATGAGTTAGTGGGAGATTTCTATTGGTATGATATATATTCGATATGTGATTTAGAGTTGAAGGCGAGACTGTGATGACCTAAGGGGTCATTTTATGAACTAAGACTTCGTTCTAGGCTTGAATTGGCGAAAGTTAGAAATTTAGCAATTTTGGTCGACAATAGAAATTTAGGTATCGGGGTCGGAATGAAATTTCGGAAGTTGGAGTAAGTTCCTACTGTCATTTGTGATGTGTGTGTAAAATTTGAGGCCATTCGGACATGGTTTGGTAGGTTTCGACGTCGTTAGCGATTTTTGAAAGTTTAGAAGTTCTTAGACTTGAATCCAAGGTTGATTTGGTGTTTTGGTGTTATCTTGAGTGTTCTGGAGGTTCGACTAAGTTAGAGTAGTGATATATTACTTGTTTGAATTATTGGTTGAGGTCTCGAGGGTCTCAGGTGAGTATCGAATAAGTTTGGGTTGTGTTGCGGTCGTGTTTCTTATGCTTCAACGTCGTTTGTTAAAGCATAAATGATATCATATTGAACAAATGAGATCCGATTTCTGTTTTGAATGAAGTATTAGATTCGTATCGCAATTACAGACCCGTAACAAAAAGAATCATTGAATTTAGACATCGTATGAGGATTTTATGATCATTTTACTAAGGTTACCAGATTTTTCAGATTAATTACGAAATCGCCCCTAACAACGTATTTAAAATCTGCACGATTTGCAAATATTAAAACTTACCTATCTCATTCATTACAAGGTCAAATTGAGTGATTCAAAAGCCTAACTTGACTAGAATTTCACAAGGAATCCATTGGAGACATAAAATGCGAGTTTCGGGATTATTTGGCATGGGAAACGAGGCAGAATAGCTGACGGAAAAATATACAAAATAAGGGTTTGTTCATTCGGTCATATTTTGAGTTGGGGAGCTCGGATTTTAGCGATTTTGGAGGCGATTTTCACCATGGGGATTCGGGTGATTGTTCTTTACTCGTTTTTGGTTATGTTCCATGAATCCATCTTAGATTTTGGGATTTGATTGATGATTTTAAAGTGAAATTGAAGGGGTTAGGAGTTAGGACTTGAGTTTTGGAGAGTTTTAGGTAGGAATTTGAGGGACCAAACGGAGTCTGATTTTAATAAATTTTAAAGTGGTAAAACATGTGGAAGAGGAACGAAGTTGAGCACTCTTCTACACCTTTTGTTCAAAGGTTGATATAGCGATCAAATTAGGAATAACTTTTCGTAGTTGCATTTATTTTATTTGGTGAAATCACTGAAAATTATAGTTACTGCTTTGACATCTCAGCAAGTATTATGCAAAGAAAATTTTTCCAGTAGCATGTTTGCATATTTTAAAAAGCCAAAAGTGTTCAATTTTTATTTGTTTGACATTGGGAATATGATTATCCATCAACATACAGAGAGCATTTGTAGCTAGCCTTCATATAATCTGTTGGAGGTTCCAGATCTTAAAGAAATTGTACGAGGACGATAACTGTGTCTAATATTATAGCATTATTCAGTTGTGATGCCTACAGTTACATGAGGTGTTTGAACAAGGCTTCAAGGCAATAAAGCTGAGATGGTATGGTGGTTGTTGACTATACTTGACTATCAAAAATTCCCCTTACTCATAATGGAGATGACCCACCACTTCCCGAAGTCAACTAAAAAAAAGTTGGCTTTACCTTGGGTAGAGGTCTTTCTGTTGATATTTGGATGTACTTCTCGATTAAAAGATTTGAGCAGGTCAGGCAGATTCTAAAGGAAAAACGGTAATTGAGCAGTGAGTGGCCTGTGAAATTGAAGTAAGTGTTTGGTTTAATTTTGACTTGAGGGAATAAGAATCCCCACTTGTTTGTTATGTGAAATGCATGTGTGTGGTGTATAGGTAAGGTGACGAGTATCTATGCACCACCAAATTGCCTGTTAAACATGATCCCTTCCCCGTTTCCAATTTAATTGATTCATGTCTTAATTGTTCTATATTCATTATTGTTTCTACGACTACTTGGCTTTGTTGCTTTGTTGTTAAGTCTTGTTGTAATTAATTTGGAAGAGTATTGGTTGTTTATTTGGTTTCCTTGTGGTACATAAAGGTTGAGCAGTTCGACATTGTTTTACGAGATATACATTTATATTCCTGTTGGTTTCATGATTGAGATGATATTGATGAAGTTTATGAGAAAATACAGTTTCTTGTTTATAATTGTTGAGACAAGAGTATTGTGAAATGGTTGGCCTGAATTGTGAAAATTTATAAATAAACTGATATGATATGTCTGGTGGGAGCGGGTTGCACGCTGCAACAAGAAGTGATAAGGGTGGACATGTGTGATCGGGTAGCACGCCGCAACAAGAGCAATAAGAGTGACATATATTTAGGGAGGAGCAATAAGGGTGGACAGGTGGGAGCGGGTTGCACGCCGCAACAAGGAGCAATAAGGGAGGACACTTATGTTTTACTGATTTTCAAAGAAAACAAAGATTTGAAAACTTACTGCTTTACTTTACTATTTTTCATATTTTGCACTACTGTTATTTTAAAGTCAGTTTGAAAATTTGGAAACTTACGTGAGAATTGGTTATAGCCGAGACCTGGAAAAGGTGACTGAGTTATTTTAATTGTTGCTACAGTTATTATTTATTTGTTTTAGATTTCCGTCTTGCTTCATTTACTATTGTTCACAAGTTATATTGCTAATGCCCCGCCGTAGCCTCGTCACTACTTCGTCGAGGTTAGGCTCCGCACTTACTCAATACATGGGGTCGGTTGTACTGATACTACACTCTGCACTCTTTTGTGCAGATCCAGGTACCGGCCAACATTAGGGATATTTAGAGCAGCTATTTATTTTTTTGGAGACACGAGGTATAGCTGCCGGCATTCGCAGATCCCGAGAGTCTTCTCTTAGTTCGTAGAGACTGTTTTTATATTTTTCAAAACAGTTATATTATTTCTTTCAGCCCATTATTTGTAGTATTCTTTAGTAGTTCGTGAATTGTGACACCAGACCCTGGGATAGTCTTAGAGTTGTTTATATGATTAGTTCGTGGCTCAGTTTATTTGTTTATTCATTTGTTTTTTATTTTACAGTTGGAATTATTCACTGGAAACCATTAGATTAAGTTTACTTTAAATTATTTTATTATGTTTAATGGATAATCAAAGGAAAATAGTTAGTCGAACTCTAACATATGCGGTGTTAGGCGCCATCACGATCCCTAAAGTTGGAAATTTGGGTCGTGAAAGAGACCCTCGTGATATTTTGTGATTCGATATGTTTGGACCGGGCTGAGTACCACGGTGAAATTTTTATCAAAATGGGATCCTTATGATTTGTTTATATGTTTTCATTCTTTCCTTGTTATATCGGTTGTGGGTCAGTACTGATAGAGAATAGTGCCTGTCGGGCTGTATGATAGTTTCCTTATGTGTTTCCCTTTTCATATTTAATCATTTTCGTTCTGCGCTTCTTGAGTTTAGCTTGCGGGGTGTGTGCCCGGTGGTGTTGTGAAACAATCATTTACATTGGCCACAAGGTTCACTTGGGAAACAACTGCAATAATTATGTCATCCGCTTTGGCTTCAGTTAAATTTACTTTAGCCTTAGCGGGATTGTCATTCCCAGCCCTTTTCCGACATTGAGCAGTATGGTGGCCAGGTTTGCCACACACAAAGCAATTGCCTTTTTTTCTTGAAGGTTTTGATTGTTGGTTTTAGGCTTATAACCATTTCTTTTATCGTACCTGTTGTTTGATTTGTTCTTCCGCTTGTTGTCCTCCACAAGGTTGGCTCTTGTAGCAATCTCCTTTTCTTTGTCAGCAACAACTTGCTTGCGGTTGGTATTTTCAATAATAATGTGTTTGACCAATTCCTTCAGCGATAGCTACTTGTGTTTGTGTTTCAGTTATTTTTTGTAGTCACTCCAAGATTTGGGAAGTTTTTCTATAAGTGTACCAACAACAAACTGTTCGGGCAGAGAGATTTCTTCTGACTTGAGATCTTCAACCAGCTTGTGATATTCGTTGATTTGTGCGGTTATGTCCTTGTCCTCCGTCATCTCCAATTTGTAGTAGTTTCCAATCGCGAATTTTTGTTTTGTAGTGTCTTCAGCAGTGTACTTTGTTATCATTGACTCCCAAATTTCTTTTGCCGCCTTGTAGGAAACGTAAACATTGAAAAAGTCGTTAGAAAGAGTAGAAATTATAGTATGTCTACATACCTTATTAGCATGAACCCATTGATCCATCTGAATGGAAGTTGCTTCAGTTGGCTTAGGATCAGTAAGTGCAAAAGCAACTCCATGCATATCCAAAATAGAATGTACACGTTCCTGCCAACGCTTAAAATGATCTCCACCAAAAACCTCAATTTTTCAAACATCGGGAAAATGTTTGGCATAGATAATTGGTGATGGAACTGTAACAGAAACAGTTGGTGCAGCGGGTGTAGTAGCATAAACAACAACATTAGCAGCGTTATTCTCCATAATAACAACGTAGAAATATCCTTAAGAATATTGTAAAAAATATTGAATTATGGAGAATAAGATGTAATTTGAGACGTGTCAAGGACACTGTTCTTAAGGATATTTCACCTATACCGTGATAAAAATTAGGCGTATCCCCCAATATTCAACAAACTCTTCTATTATAAACTAGGAGAAAGAAACAACAAAATTTAACAAAGATAATCCAGCACAATTGTTGAAAAACTTTTACTTTGTTTTTCACTTTTTTTTTTTCAAGATGAAACAAAGAGGTATATATATATATAATCTAAAAGAAGATAGACTATGTCAGAAAACTTTTAAATCCATAAATTCATAAAGGCTTTTTCAATTTCCAATACGTTAAAGACAAGGCCATTAAGGCTAAGAAACGGTAAAGCTATTAAGGCTGTACATAACTGATGCATCTAATATACTTTCTCCGGTTCAAAATAAGTGATTTTTAGTATTTTTTTTTTGGGTCTAAAATAAGTAATTTTTTCAGATTTTAAGAATGAATTAATTATTTTATTCTTACATTGCCCTTAGAGTAAATAGTGTTGGAGTATGTGTTAGGAGTATTTATGTGAGATAGTAAAGGTTAATATGATCAATTTCATTGCTAATTAATGCTAAAAGGTGAATTTCTTAATCTTCGTAAAAACAGACAAAAAATCACGTATTTTGGACCGGAAGGAGTAAGTTACTATCATTCAATTGCCAGATTTTATTTGTTAAAGATTGAAATCAAACTTATTAAATTAGTTGTTACAAATATTAAAAGAATATTCAAAATAATTAGTGTAATAAAGATCCATTAATCTAATATTAAAAGAATAAACCTAGACATGATTTTAAACAATTCCTTTCGAGATATTAAAACTAATTTTTTCCAACATAGTTAATATCTTAATCGTCTAACAACCATTTTCTCTTGACATACGCTTTCAAGGTTAATCGAATTTAATAATTAAACATAAAAATCAATATGATACCCAAATAATGATATGTTATACTTAATTTTAAATTATTGAAATACCATTTAAAATTCAAAAAAGATATAGGAAATCTTGAAATATGAATATGTAAGAACAAAGAGATGATTGACGCATTTCAATAACACTTGATAAGAAAGTGATACAATCTATTATTTAAGGTAAATAAAAATGAATGAAGTTCATAGTTCTATTGAATATTACATCCCATGAGAGGATCCCAAATATTTTTAGATATGTTTTAAAGAAAATTTAATATAAACTCTTAAAAATATGTTGAATATTATATATTTATATGTTGTTATAACCCGACCGGTCGTCTTGAGCATTTGCACTTCGCTCGGTAGTTTGCGGGCATGAGTAGATCCGTTTGATGTATTATGACTTAAGTTAATCGTTGTTTTTGGTTTTAAGGTATTTCGGAATCGGTTTAGAAGAAATTTCATTATTGAAGCTTTAAATTGAATGAGTTGACCAAGTTTGACTTTTGTGAATTTGACCCCGGAACGGAGTTTTGATGGTTATTTTAGGTCCGAATGTTGATTTTGGGCTCGAGCGTATGCCTGATTTTGCATTTGGATGTTTATGTAAGGTTTCGGTCAAATTGGCGGAAATTGGAAATTTGAAGGTTTGGAAAGTTCATAAGTTTGACCGGAAGTTGACTTTGAGGATATCAGATTCTGATTGTGGTTTCGGGAGTTGAAATAGATTCGTCATGTCATTTGGGACTTGTGTGCAAAATTTGGGTTCATTCCGAGATAATTTAATATGGTTCGGCGCTAGTTTTTGGAAGTCGAAAGTTCATTAAGTTTGATTTGAGGTGTGTTTCATCGTTTCGATGTTGTTATGCGTGATTTGAGGCCTCGAGTAAGTGTGTTATTTTATGAAACTTGTTGGTATGTTTGTACGGGGTCCCGAGGGGCTCGGGTGAGTTTTGGATAGAATTGAGTTATGTTGCGCTCGTTTTTCTTATGTTTCGACGTCGTTTCTTCAAGAATAAATGGTACCACATTGAACAAATAAGCTTCGATTTCTTCTTTGGTTGAAGCATTAGATCCGTATCATAATTACGGATCCGTAGCAAAAAGAATCGCTGAATTTGGAAATCGTATGATGATTTTATGGTCATCTTACTAAGAATTGGGTTGTTCGATTTTTCAGATTAAATACGAAATTGCCTCTGACTTCGTATCTAAAATTCTGCACTATTTTTAAATATTGAAACCAACATATTTCCTTCATTATAAAGTCAAATGGAGTGATTCAAAAGCCTATATTGATTGAAATTTCACAAGGAATCCATTGGAAGCATCAAAAGCATGTTTGGGATCGTTTGGTACGCAAAACGAGGCAGAATAGCTGGGCAAAAGTACTTAATGTCGAAGGTTTGTTCATTTGGTCATATTTTGAGTTGGGGAGCTCGGATTGGACTATTGTTTGAGGAGATCTTCACCATATGGATTGGGATAAGGGTTCTATACTTGATTTTAGTTATATTTCATGAATCCATCTTCGTTTTAAGCATTTGATTGATGATGTCAAAGTGAAATTTGGGGGTTTTGTCTAAAATTTCATAAAGTAAATATTTGAGTTTTGAACATCGATTCGGAGTCAGATTTGAGTGAATCTAGTATGGTTGGACTCATAATTGAATGAGTTATCGTATTTTAGAGTTTGTCGGTGTAACGACCCGGTCGGTCGTTATGTAGAACCTGCATTATAATTACTGTTATTGACTTGTCATAGTTTGGTTATACTGTTATTGATGTGTTAGAGTTGGTAGGCTTGAAATCGGAATGGTTGTAGCGAGAGTTTTGTCACTTAGTCTCTAAAAATAGCCTTAAAGTTGAAAAAGTCAACTAAGAGTTGACTTATTAGTAAACGACCTCGGAATGCGGATTTTATGGCTCGGATAGCTTCGTTAGGTGATTTGGGACTTAGGAGTGTGATCAGAATATTTTTGTGATGTTCGGTGTAGAATTAGGCTTGAATTGGCGAAAGTTAGTTTTTGGCGATTTTCGGTCGGAGTGGAAAATAGGCTATCGGGGTCGGAATGGAATTCCGACAATTGGAACAAGTTCGTAATGTCATTATGAATATGTCTGCAAAATTTCAGGTCAATCAGAGTTGTTTTGGATAGATTCGGCATCATTGGTGAATTTTAGAAATTTCAAAGTTCTTAGGCTTGAATCCGATGTGATTATGGTGTTTGGAGGTTATATTTAGTGTTTTGAGAGCGCATCTAAGTTTGAATGATCATATGCGATGTGTTGGTATATTTGGTTGGGGTCCCGAGGGACTCGAGATTGATTTCAGATGGTTAACAGAAGTTTTAACGTTGGAAAGTTGCAGCTTTAGCTGCTGGTGTAACCGCACCTGCGAAAGTTCGACCGCAGGTGCGGGCCCGCAGGAGCGAGAAAGCTCCGCAGATGCGAAAATTGACCAGTTGAGGAAATTCCGCAGCTGCGAGGTGTTTTTCGCACCTGCGATGCCGCAGATGCGGAAAGACCAGCGCAGGTGCGTAGGCTGAGATTCGAGGGTGCGCTGCAGGTGCGGACCTAGGACCGCATGTGCGCTTAAGTGGCCGCAGGTGCGGAACCACTGTTCAGAAAGTATATAAGCAAGCCTTCGCAACTTTTAACCCTTTTTCCACCATTGTTGTACGGGTTCCGAGGTTTTTAAGGGATTTTGAAGAGGGAAACGTTGGTGCATCATTGAGGTAAGCTTTTTTGACTTAATAACTCGATTATAGGAGATTTAAGACCTTAATATCAGTGTAAATTCATGAAAATCAGTAGAAAAAGGGAGAGTTAGGTCTTGAGATTATTAGACCTTTAGGGGTCGATTTAGCGTTCTTTATATGTACGGACTCGTGAGATGACGAAGAACATTTTGGTATAAAATTTTCTGAGTTCCGAGACGCGGACCCGGGGTCGGGTTTTGGCTAATTTCGGGTTTTGAGCTAAAATTTTTATTTTTCAATTGGAATTCATTTCTTAAGCATAATTTGATGATAAAAAATCTGAACTTGGTAGATTTGGAGCGCTCGGAGGTTGATACGAGAGGCAAGCGTATTGCGGAATAGTTTTCGAGCTAGTTGAGGTAAGTAATGTCTTTAAATCTTGTCATGAGGGTATGAAACCCCGGACTCTACACCTTTTCACGGGTTTTGGAATACAAAGATTGGAACTTTGAAAATATATTCCCTATTTAGGCAACTATTGAGTTGCGAAATTGATTTTTAAGCCTATGCTTAATAATATTGATATATTTTTGATATGATTTGGGCTGTAAGCCATGTTTGGGGCCTAGTGCCGATCTGTTTACCCCTTGGGGGATGTTTTACTATTTTCGTCACTGATATGTTATGATTTTCACTCAGTCTTTTCTTGATAAATTATTTTGACACTCAGAGTATTTTGATACTATTTATTAAAAATGAAACACTATTTTTGGGTCGAGAACCCGATATATTTATGGCCTGAAGGGCATGTTGAGAGTGTCTGAATGAGTGAGGCTATGAGCCAATATTGTGAGGATGATATAATATGAGTGAGGCTGCGGGCCTATATTGTGTGTGATTTATGCCATGCTGTGGATTATTATAGCGCTTGGGCTGTAGGAGCCCCTCCGGAGTCTGTACACACCCCCAGTGAGTACAAGTACCTAATGAGTAATGTTGCCCGCGGAGCTGATACTGAGTGATTGTGAGGTTGCCTGATGGGATAATATTGAGTGAATGTAAGGTTGCCTGATGGGCTAATATTGAGTGACTGTGAGGTTGCCTGATGGGATAATACTGAGAAATAATTTTGGCCCGAGGGGCAGATTTATGATAAATTTTACTGAGTTTTTGACTACGATTCACTTCATTTTTCAAACTGATTTTTACTGAGAGTTTTACTGAGATATATTGAAATTATACTTGTTTCAAAGGATTTCTGGAAATTGGTTTTTGGAACTTATGTATTTGATGAATACTTATGGTGACTTGGTGATTTACTGTTTTTGTGAATTGGTGTATTTGTGCAGTGTGTTTCGTATTTCTCAGACTGTGATTTATTATCATTTCTACTGAGTTGGCGTACTCATCATTACTCCCTGCACCTTGTGTGCAGATCCATGTATTGATTCGGAGCAGTAGCCGTCCTAGTTCGTTATCAGCAGCTTTACGGGATTTCGAGGTAGCTGTCCAGCGTCCACGACTTCTCCATTTCCCTTCCTTAATTAGTATTAGTATTTATTTCATAATTATTGATTAAGACATTAGCAGAGTTAGTTGTATTTCGTAGATGCTTGTGACCATGTTGACTCCAGTCTTGGGAGGTTTTTTTTAGAGGTGTTTAGACTATTATTGGGTCGCTAAGACTTAATGAAATTATTTACACTCTGTTTGCTGTTTATTATTGAATTGTGAATTATTATAATCGAACGAATGGGTAGTTATGTGATGGTTGGATAGCCTAGTTCCACGATAGGCGCCATCACGACCATTAGGATTTGGGGTCGTTACAAGTTGGTATCAGAGCTCTAGGTTACATAAGACTCAACGGTCATGAGCAGGTTCAGTAGAGACTTGCGGATCGGTACGGAGACGTCTGTACTTATCTTCGAGAGGCTGCAGAACTCTTAGGAAAAATCTTAATTTCTTGAACTCTTTCGTGGCAATGTATTGATTCTTGAAATCTAAACTCATGTTTTTTCATTCTTTCACAGATGGTGAGGACACGTAATACCGATCAGGGTGACCAGACACCAGCTAGACCCACAAGGGGTCGAGGCCGGAGGTAGGGGACCAGCCCAGGCAGCAGCCGGGGTAGTACCACAGGATTCCCCTATCGTTCAGGATCAGGTTCCCGCCAATGGAGCTCCAGCGGAACAGGCTCAGGCACCGACAATGCCTATTTTTTATTCCGGGTCTTCAGGAGACCCTAGCTCATATATTGACGGTGTGTTCCAGTTTAGCTCAAGCAGTTGCTATGTCCACTACCGCCACTGCAGCTTAGACCGGGGAAGGCAATCAGACTCCAGCTGCTCTGTGATGACCCAAAAGGTCATCTTAAGTAATTCTAGCTAAATATTTGTTTCGAGGCCTCAAAAGCCTCCGTTAATCTCACCTCGATATACGTGCGCAGACCGGGCGTGTAGCCGGGAAGTCCTTATGTTGGAATTTGATGAAAATAGAATGCGTTTTGATAATTAAATGAATACAGTTGACTTTGGTCAATATTTTTGGTAAAACGGATCCGGACCCGTGATTTGACGATCTCGGAGGGTCCGTAGGAAAATATGGGACTTGGGCATATGCCCGGAATCGAATTCCGAGGTCCCAAGCCCGAGAAATGAATTTTTAAAGAAAATTGTTTTCTGGAAATAATAAAGCATTTTGAAAATGAATAATTATGTGAAAGCCGTGTTACCGGGCCCGTATTATGGTTCCGGAGCCTGGAACAGGTTTATTATATGTTAGGTGAGTTGTCTGTGAAATTTGGTGTAAAACGGACTTGAAATGACGTGTTTCGGATCAAAATTGGTAAAATTAAGCTTTATGAAGTTTTAATAAATTTCTATGAGTTCTGAGGTTTAATTCCTTGTGTTTGATGATATTTTGGTGATTTAAAAGCTTGAATAAGTCCGTAGGATGT
>ML300007.1:71792-93237 GCA_005239495.1 Nicotiana undulata | reverse complement strand
TCCCAAACTTTGTTTTAACTCCAAACTTTTTATAATTACACTTTTCCCTATTTTCAACTATAAATACCACTCATTTTTTCATTTTTCTCACAAAATCATCAATTTCTCTCAATCTCTCTCTAATTTTCTTCTATAATTGCTTACTTATTGTTACAATTTGTGAAAAACTAGTAGGATGAACCTAGTTTGTAAAAAATTGTGAAGTTGGTGAATTGAAGTCTTCAACGATAATTAATTTTGCAACAAGTTGTTTGTCAATTCGGTAAACTCGTTCCAACTCTTAAGTTTTAATATTATAGTTTTCTTTGTTTTATATACTTTGTATTGCTTGATTAATTAAGATGGCTTATTCCTTAAAAAGTATTTAGTAAAACTAAGGGAAAATCCAATAGTGGTGAATCTAGTGGCCAATCTGTTCCTCCTCCACTTCCCACGGCTCCCCGACCCAAACCCCATACTCGTCCTACACCTGCTATTCTTGATAGCGATAATAGTTTATTACAATTTACCGAGAGTCAATTTTGCCATAATATTGCACCTGGTGAACAATTAGACCGCAAATATATGAATGCACTTTATGGTAATCCAACTATTGATGAAAATGATGATGAAGAAATAGATTTTGATGAAACGCAACCGGATGACGATACACCCACTAGTCCTGCTCCTGGAGTTAACCCAACTAATGATAATCCAAATGATGCCCCGTCTGACCCTCCTGTTACTGCCCCTGCTTTTTCTAGACAAGGTTCTAAACGGACAAAAACATCTGTTGTTTGGCCATTTTTTACTCAACTAAGGCCACAAAATAAGGCTAAGTGTAAAACTTGTGGAAAAGAGTTGGCTTTTAAATATGTTGGAGGTCGCGGGGGGGGGGGGGGGGGGGTTTGTCTAGACACATAATGACACCCTCAAGATAAAGTCAGATATCTTCGTATGAAAGCTTTGGTCGAGGGGACAAGTGTACCTAGTCAGGGCTGACCCTAGTATCGGGTCAAATCACTTTCAACCGGAAATAAACACTGTTACCAGTGGTATTTTATATTATGATCCAAAAAAAAATCAGGACGAATTGGCAAAAATGGTTACTGTTATGTGCTTACCCTATAGTTTTTCATCTAACACTCACTTTGTGCATTATATTAGAAAATTTTTTAATCCTACTTATAAAGGTTTCCCCGCACAACCCTAAAGAGCGATATTTATAAATATAAACATGAATATGAATAATATTTGTGCTATTTATTTAATCATATAAATTATCGTGTTGCTATTACAACTGATATTGGTGGAATTGGTAATGACTGTGATTACCTTACTGTGACCAGTCATTGGATTGATGAGGATTGAATAATGCAAAAGCGCATTATTGGTTATAGAATAATTAATTCACGTCATAAGGCAGTTTATTTCTAGCACAATTACGGACATTCTTCCAGAACTTGAAGGTCAATGGTGGTATTAGCACCTTGTCGTGCTCATTCCATTGGAGGGGGTGGGGGGGGGGGTGACTAAGAAATATTGCCATATTTTTTTTAATGCTACAATAAAATTATAACGCATTGCTTTGAAAATCTCTTTACAATATTTTTATCTTTATATTTGGATTAAAAAATTTAGGTCACAATTCTATAATATAATTTACAAGAAATTGCCTTAGATATTTTTATTACCATATATTTTTCTCTAACTTCTATAAAAAAAAATTAAAAAAATCCGTTGGACCCACTTAAGCCTGGGACCGGCCTACTTAGCCCAGACCATTAGTTCATGGGTCCGGTCCCGGGTTGGTCCCTACAAAAAGACCACCAGGCCTGGGACTACGAAGCCCATTTAAATTGGAACTTGCCCGGGACCGGGACCGGCCCACTTAGCCCACTTAGGCTGGGCCCAATCACATGCCAGCCTTAGGATATATGCATTCTTGTTATGTTTTGATGATCTAACAAACTTAATGATAAAAACCATATAAGGAACCTGATACACATTCTCAAGTGCGTGAGAATAACAAGTCTCAAGCTGGAGACGAAATCAACTCTTCAGAAGTCAAAGAAACAACTAGGGGACCAGATGTACACTAGTTCCCTTGATGACTGTACCAATCAACTTCCCAAAAGCTGTAATGTTTTTGCCTGCACGCACAATAGTACAAAACAGTGCACCAATTAACTTCATTGGGAATGCTCTTGTACCAAACATGCTTGCATCATTCAAGTGATGTCACCAATATTATATTAACATTAAACCAAAGGCAAAACACCACTTGAACATTCAAGAATCCATCAAGCATTCTCTCAAACCGGTGCATCAATCTAGCAATCGATTCTCACGGGCATCAAGAACAACGAACAACATAACAAGGACCAGTCCCCTGTATTGAGTCACTACATGTCCTTAGTTGTGTTGCACCTTTGTTAAAGTTCTTTACTTGTAATTCCTACTTAGCTTCTTTAGAAGAACTTTGTAGGAAACTTTTGTAAAATCATAAACTCCGTGTTTGTGTCTGGGCTAGAGTTTGTCGAGTTGTAAACCTTTGTAATAGAGTTATTACATAGTGGCTTGTAATAGAGTTGTTACAGGTTAGTGAGAGATTAAGAGGTTAATTCCTAGGTTACAATAGGTTGTAATCTAAAGTTTGCTCAGTAGTGAAGTTTGAAAACCTACAAGGGTAGGCCGTGGTTTTTAATCCTATGAGCTGGGAGTTTTTCATGTAAATTCCATTATGTCATTTACCTACCGATGTGTGCGTGCGTTATGTAAAAACTAATAGAAAACTGTGTTCTCTATATAGTTTCGTGGACCCCTAGTTTCTATCAATTGGTATCAGAGCAAGTTTTTTCTATCATGTTTACACCTAGAAAGGATCCCCATGGCTGTTCCACCAAACATTGAAGAAGGTCAATCTATCTACAGACCACCAAGATTCAACAACCAATACTATGGATGGTGGAAGACAAGGATGCATGATTTTATCATGGCTGAAGATTCAGAGCTCTGGGACGTTATATGCAATGGACCCTTCGTCCCTACGAAGACCAGTGGTGACCCAGCAGTAACAGTTCCCAAAAGAAGAAATGAATTCAATGATGCTAATTGCAAGGCCATAGAGAAGAACTTTCGAGCAAAAAAGATTCTCGTCTGTGGTATTGGACCAGCTGAATATGATAGTTTATAATGTCACGACCCCAAATCAATATGGGCCGTGATGGCGCATATCGTGGAACTAGGCTAGCCAACTACTGAGAGTAACATTTTAGGCCTTCCATTTAAAATCATAAATCACGATATTTCATTTGCTTTTTCTATTTATAAACACAATTAACAGCAATACTACCAAAAGAGTCAAGTCTAACCACGGTCCCAACACCCGGAATCAACTATCATGAGCATCTAAAGAGGTAAATAAAATATCTGATAACAAGCCTATACTAGTACAATCCAGGGAATACTAGAAATCGATGATCTAAGAAAGGAAAGAAGGCCAGCTGTGGACGCCGAGCAGCTACCTCTATCCTTGATCAGACTCCGAGCAGAAAAGAAATCAGCTAGCGCTCATATCGGGTACTTAGATCTGCATACAACGGTGCATGTTGTAACGTGAGTATGCCAACTCAGTAAGTAACCAAAGTAACTAAGGACTTGAGTGCAGTGACGAGCATTTGAAAGTGATAATTTCATAAAACATGTGCTAGTGAAAACAAATAGAGTAAATCAACAGTCTACATTTTTCCAAATACTTTGCAAACTCTAGTTTCCCCCATTTAAACTTGCATAAAACATTAACTCAACGTTTATTAAAGAGACTTAGTGTAAAATGAGCGACAAACAATAATCTCACAATTTATAGCCTCTCGGGCACAATATCACTCATAAATAGGGTCTCTCAGTCACTCGTGACTCCACTAGCACAGTCAAAGCTCACACTCAGCACTCTCACTCAACAGGTACCATGAATACACATAACTACTTTGGCGTGCAGTTTTATTTGTCTTACTGATTCTGGGTTGATTAAATTTATTGTTACAACTTTATTTCCTATGGCTGATAATTGTTCTTCTCTGTAATGTCTGTATAATTGTGAATTATTCGAAAAACATCCTACATTATATAATATTTTTGGGTTCAATAATCTTAATTGATTTTGTTGAAAAATTTGTATATCTTTGTCTATATCTATTATCTCATCTAGTTGGTAATCTTCTTCTTGTCTTTTTATTATTAGAATTCTTGTAAACATATTATTACCTATGCTGTTATCTGAGAAGCTTACTCTAGGTCTTACTTCGTTTGATGTTCCTGTCCTACTTGAAAAAAGGTCCATTTTTTAGGTCTTCGTACTAGTTTGAGTTTTTCCTTCTGGGGTGTTATTTCTACCTTTTTAAATTATTCTATTAGATCTTCTACGTCTTTATTGTTAGGATTTCCTGTTTCAGCTTTTATCTCTTTATCCTTGATAAGTTTCTCTAAATTCTTATTTAATTATAATAATAGTTCTATTATGGTGTTATTTTGTTTTATTTGTATCTGGTCAGATTTGCCTTGAGGAACGTATTATGTGAGTCCTTCTGGACTAGACTGAAATTTTTCTGTTAGCTTTAATGCTTTGTCGTATATATGTCCTAAATCGTTCATGAACGAGAGATTTCTTTAATTGTCTCAATTGTTCCTTTTAGGGTGCTTATTTCACTTGTTAGTATACATGGTTATTTTTCCAACTTCTTAACACTTTTGATGGATTAACTTATATATATATATATATATATATATATTACTGCGGCATTCAACCCGATCCATATAATAGTCGACTGCGCCCACTAGTGGTGTACAGACTCCGGAGGGGCTCCTACAGCCCAAGTGCTATATTGTTGCGGCATGCCGCCCGATCAATATAATATATATTGCTGCGGCGTGCATCCCGATCCATATAATATATATTGATGTGGCGTGCAGCCCGATCCATATGATGTATATATATTGCTGCGGCGTGGAGCCCGATCCATATAATGTATATATATTGCTACGACGTGCAGCCCGATCCATAACTATCCTCCCGTACTCGGCTCTCGGCCTCACTCAGTCATCCTCACTAGCCACTCGGACAACTCATCTCAACTCAGCCCAAAATACCTCTCAGAGTTTTGAAACAGTGTGATAACAATGAAAATAGCAACAAATAGTAAACATGACTGAGTTCAGAAATTTTCCATCAAGATAGTGTGAGAATAGTGTAAAAATACCCCTGAGGGTCTAAACAGGTCGGCGCGAGGCCCCAAACATGGCATACAACCCATAATAAGTATAAGTCTCTAAAATACAGGATATCATAAGGTTTCAAATCAAACATACGGCTTAATAGTCGCTACGGGACGAACCAAGTCATAATCCCTATCGGTGCACGCCCACACGCTCGTCACCTAGCATGTGCGTCACCTTATTTATCAAAACAATATGAAATACCGGAGTTTCATACCCTCAGGTCAAGAGTTACAATCGTTACTTACCTCAAACCGACCCGAAAATTATTCCGCGATGCTCTTGCCTCTCGAATAGGTTCCCAAATGCTCTGAATCTATTCAAAACCAGATTAATAATATCAAAATATGCTAGAGAGACGAAACCCATTCGAAAATTATCACGAGTAGGCACAAATCCCGAAATTGGCCAAACCCGACCCCATGTCTCGGAATTCGATAAAATCACAAAACTAGAATCCTTATTCCCTCACGAGTCGATACATATCAAGAACATCAAAATCGGGCCACAATTTTCCCCTTCAAATCATCGAAAGAAATTCTTGAACTTTCCTCCCATTTCCCCCCAATTTCCACTCTAATTTCTCAAATTAAATGATGAAATTCAATACTAAATCATGGAATTAGACCAATTATGAGTGACGAACACTTACCTCCAGAAATCTACTGATAATCTCTTCAATTTCCACCTTCTCCCGAGCTCTCTGTTGGATTTTTGCAAAAATAGACTAAACCCTCATTTTTGAACTTAAACATTATGTCCAGATATTTCCTTTATCGCGATCGCGAAGCACAAAAATGGACTACCCCATAACTTACCTGATGCGATCGCATAAACACACATGCGATCGTGAATAACAAGCTTACAAAACAATGCGAACGCGGCCCTCACTACGCGATCGCGTAGAGAAAGTCCTTCACCTCACGACTGCTCCAAATCCTTCTTCGCGAACGCGACCTCAGCCACGCGTTCGCGATAGACAACTTGACAGACCTTCGCGATCGTAGACCCGAATTTGTGATCGCATAGAACAATTCCCCAGCTTCCCTCAACAGACCTATGCGATCACGGCCCCACTCTTGCGATCACGTATAAGGAAACCAGCAGAAGAAAAATGCAGCAGCAACAACAGTCTCTTTAAAGCCAAACACACTCCGATAATCACCTGAAACTCACCCGAGGCCCTCGGGACGACAACCAAATATGCCAACATATCCCATAACCTCATTCAAACTTAGTCGAGCCTTCGAAATACCAAAACAACGCAAAAATATCAAATTCACCTCGGATTTAAGCCTATGAACTTTGAAACTTCTAAATTCCACCAAAGATGCTGAAACCATCCAAAACACTTCCGATTGACCTGAAAATTTGCACACATATACAAAATGACACTAAAAACCTTCTCCAACTTCTGGAATTTCATTCCGACCCCGATAGCCTATTTTCCACTACCGACCGAAAATCGCCAAAAACTAGCTTTCGCCAATTCAAGCCTAATTCTACACCGGACATCAAAACCACATTCCGAACACACTCCTAAGATCCAAATCACCTAACGAAGCTACCCGAGCCATAAAATTTAAATTTCGAGGTCGTTTTACCAATAAGTCAACTCACGGTTGGCTTTTTCTACTATTAAGCCAATTTAAGAGACTAAGTGCCTCAATTCTCACCACGACCACTATGAACCCAAACCAACCGACCCAACAAAACACACAAGAGATGAACCACACAAAATGAAGCAAAAATAGAGTAAACGGGGCTAATGTCGCGAAACAACCGACCGGGTCGTTACATTCTCCCCCACTTAAACATACGTTCGTCCTCGAACGTGCCCAGAGTTGTTCAAAAACTCCCAAAATTATCGTGTAACCTAACTTGCACATACCCTGGGTGTGATCTCATGCCACCCTATCCCATATAGGTCTGATAGCACAACATAACTGAAATTCCGCAATTCAACCAAGCCAATAAACCTTAGAACCACATTTCCACTTCTGAAACTTTCTATAAAACCATAATCTCACATATATACACTAAATGAGTTCGAACCAACTGTATCAAACCATATCTGTATCCCCAGATGTAATCACATGATATACCACATAACCCGACCACTCGTAGCGATAACTTCTGATCACAACAGCTGCTCAAACCACCCAATATCAGTAGTAAACCTCTTTTCAAATAGAGCATCGTTCCAACACTTCTGTATACTGCCAATGATGAATGAAACACACAAAAGTCATAACCATTCCTCATATCAACCAGTCCTGAGGCTCTCTCTCCTTCGGCAAGGACCATAGCAAATTTCTAGGCCGGATCCCGATATTATCCTTCCAACATGCTAGAATCGAATCTGATATTATTCATTCTAGATCCCAATGACCTCATCTCATCTAACACGACTGTTCTAGGAACATGACACATCGATACAATCTAAAGCCACAACATGTGTGACCCGCACACCAATAAACAACAGTCCAAGTGTGCCCCAATCCTGGAAAAATTACTCAAATGAGAGGGCTATACCGCAAGCTCACCAATACCACAACAACACAATGCTGAGAACCCATCACACATCGTAAAACCAGAACTCACGAATCTAACCCGAATGATCACACCTCCACATAACTTCTCTACAATGCGCGACCCTATCCAAACACTGGTCCACATGAAACACATCAAGTCACTATGCTCAAAATTCAACAACCATGCGCAATTTGATGTCTAGTACCACAAGTGAATCACCATAACCACGGAGAAGTAAATGATGCAATGCCATGCCATCCAAAGAGAACATATCCAATGTGCAATCAATCATGTAACACTAAAATACCTGTCTCACCCAAATTCCTCTATGAAGTCCAAATAAAACCGCACCACATGTGCATATAACCAACAATAACAACTCCTCGCAACACAGAAGGGTAACTCATAGGTCACCCCAGAACACGAATAAGCTCAACGACGATCGAATGGCACACCCCTCAACAATAGCAATTCAGAGTAAAAAATTCCGACCTTGTGCAGAACACACATCCATACTAGGCCTACCAATGGGCCCTAAATCAACTCTGTTCACCCACAATAGATAAATAACTCTTTGAAGGTTCACAATGACTGAATCATAGCACATACTACTCTCTGACTAACCTTAGCTATTTTCTCACAGTCCACAACCACAAAACCATCTTATCACGAAAACTCTCAATTCTCCCAATCTATCAAGCATACGAATCACCATATCCGATCCCAGCTACACTGCTCGAATATATAACACACCTCTAATACTCAATCATTTCACAAGGGATACTCCTAAATTCTTCTGTGCCACCAAACAAACTTGAATGTCAGCAGTCAATCCAACAAAAGAGCACCGAAATACCAATGAAGTACCCTTAACTCAAACACATTGTCGTTTCTGAAATGTATACCCTCATCAAGCCACACCAATTAGTGATATCATTTACCTAGTCTCTGAATTGCCAAAGCTGCCTAAGACTTTCTGACCTTTCTTTCCAGCACTGAACCGTGACCTTACATATGAAAACTCTCAACTCTATACAACATACCGCATACGCCAGGTCATCCTATGATAAATATGAGAACTCCATAACCCCTTTCGAGCCACAAGCAACTACGAGCCCAACTAGCCAAGAACTTTACATTTTACCCCATCTAGAAGCAAAATCACTATACATCACATGCTCCTCACGCCAGTACGAAATATACATCTCTAACCATGGTACGAACCATTAAGAACTCTCCGAATCCTATTTGTACAACACCAACCGTCAGGACTAAATCCTTCTAACTCAACCAAGCTACGCAGGTCACAAAAATCCAAGAGCATTGCTAAGAAATACCTGTAAAAACTCATTGCCTCATAGACACCCAAAGAACTAATCATATCTCTAACCATGCCGATCCGACCTACTACAAAGCTATCCTATTTATCCAAGTTCCTTCTGACTTACCTTCGAATCGATGCCCTTCCCTGCCATACACCGCAATTCTCAACCCAGACTCACCGCACGAGACCCAAGCATAACACCACACCGTCTAAGGCTCATAAGCCGCTGAATACTCTCTCGAATATCCCCAAAAGCAGCACATTTGAAATACTTACCATGAAGAGACTTCCGGCAAATCTAAAGCCATTACCTTTGCTTTCCTGATATTGATATGTAGAACCTACGATAATGTTTTTACACCCACCAACGCAAATCTCAGTTCTAGCCTAATTCTCACCTTGGAGATCCTCAATTGCTACATATAACCTTGAACCCGTCAGAACCATTCTCGAGAGTCATCCACTCTATGCAAATTTCAATTACACTGACCAAGCAGACAGAACGACCTGACCCCGTTTGCAAACCACATACTAGGAAAGAAATCCACAAATTTGAAGCAACAAGCAAACTCGTACTCTGCACACACTACACCTTTTTCCATTACAACTCACTCATTCAATAAAACCCATCTACCCATAGAGTACATTACAACAAGTATCGAAGAATTCCCATTACTCGAGTTATTCACAGACTCCACCTTTGCAGGTCATAACTGATTCACCAATATACCTCGAACCGAAACCAATACAACACATAATGGTGCAATTAACCTATCGTCAACAGACTCCCCCACTTGGCTCAAAGCCAATTATCAAGACAAATAATAACTCATAATGCCCATACGCTAACACTGTCACCAGACCGCGGTGAGATGCAACTAAATCCTTTATAAGCTCATATGACACAAACCATCTAATATCTCAAATCGTATGCAAATCTCGCATTCACCGTTGAAAGGAATCATGCCAACCCCTCACAAGCGATCTGAACTCAAATTACAACATATATCATTTACTGGAAAAGAGAAATTGCTACAAAACCACATAAGGGTCACACAACCTCAGAACAATTCGCGGGAGATAACCCCGTCTGCTTAGACTTAGACTGATAACTCCCTATACCCTTCCTAAAATCATAGCTATCACGCAATCACTTTACCCTTCTGCATTTAGACACCACCAACGCCTACCCCCGAGGCATCACAATACTCTGCATAAGAACCTGAAGCTGATGGCTGAACTAACACTGGAGTTGTGGTCCAAGAAATCTTGAGCTTCTGGAAGCTCTACCCACACTCGTATGACCACCTGAATACCCTTACTGAAAACCACGTGCCCCAAGAATGCTACTGAACTGAGCCAAAATTCACACTTGGAGAACTTTGCATAAAACTTCTCCTCCATCAATCTCTATAATACCCTCCTCAATGCTGAGTATGCTCCTCCTGGCTACGTGAGTATGCCGGGATGATATCAATGAATACCATCACGAAGAAGTATAAATATAGTTGGAATACCATGTTACTCAAATACATGAACGCTGCTGGGGCATTGGTCAGCCCAAAAGACATCACCAGGAACTCAGAACCAATAGGAAAATCCACTTCACTCCACAACTAAACTACACGAGAGGTCCTTGAATATACTCACAACTCGAGGCCATATTCTAACTCAAGACAGAAGTCAGATACTCAATGGTTCTTGCTACATCTCCCGCCCATTCATTTTGTCACAATCAAACAACCTGAACACATCTAACCATCAAATCACACTCACCATGTAGTCATCTAGTCACAAAGTTCCATAAATAAGGACACAAGTAGATATATAAGTCCCCAAATGCACGTTCTCACACAAACAAAATCTCAGCACTCCAGCCACAGACAAAATCCGGCCACAAGTCCTCCAGGCGGGCTCATTATCAATCTGCTAAAAATCACATCTTACCCATGGAAGTCACAAGCCGTCGATGTACAACTGATACCGAGCGCTCACGTGCTAATTCGATTACATGAAAGGAATTTCAAGAGCTACGCTTTTGGCCGAATAAGTGGATACACACAACAAGAATCCAAGAATGTGAGATTTTTCCTAAGAGTTTTGTAGCCTCTCGAAGATAAGTACAGACGTCTACGTACCGATCCACAAGACTCTACTAAACCTGCTTATGATCATTGAGTCCTATGTAACCTAGTGCTATGATACTATTTTTTCACGACCTCAATCAATATGGGCCGTGATGTCGCCTATCATGGAACTAGGCTAGCCAACTACTAAGAGTGACATTTTTGGCCTTCTGTTTAAATCATAAATCACGATATTTCATTTGCTTTTTGTGTTTATAAACACAATTAACAACAATACTACCAAAAGAGTCAAGTCTAACCACGGTTCCAACACCCGGAATCAACTATCATGAGCATCTAAAGAGGTAAATACAATATCTGATAACAAGCCTATACTAGTACAATCTAGGGAATACTAGAAATTGATGATGTAAGAAAGGAAAGAAGGCCAGCTGTGGACGCCGAGCAGCTACCTCTATCCTTGATCAGACTCCAAGCAGAAAAGAAATCAGCTAACACTCAAATCGGGTACCTGGATCTGCACACAAAGGTGCAGAGAGTAACGTGAGTACGCCAACTCAGTAAGTAACCAAAGTAACTAAGGACTTGAGTGCATTGACGAGCATTTGAAAGTGATAATTTCATAAAACATGTGCCAGTGAAAACAAATAGAGTAAATCAACTATCTACATTTTTTCAAATACTTTGCAAACTCCAGTTTCCCCCATTTAAACTTGCATAAAACATTAACTCGGCGTTTATTAAAGAGACTTAGTGTAAAATGAGCGAAAAACAATAATCTCACAATTTATAGCCTCTCGGGCACAATATCACTCATAAATAGGGTCTCTCAGTCACTTGTGACTCCACTAGCACAGTCAAAGCTCACTCTCACTCAACGGGTACCATGAATACACATAACTGTTGCGGCGTGCATCCCGATCCAATATATATACATATATGTATATACATATATGTATATATATATATATATATATATATATATATATATATATATATATATATATATATATTGCTGCAACATGCAACCCGATCCATATAACATACGCTGCAGTGTGCAACCCGATCAAGATAATAGTCGACTGTGCCCACTGGGGGTGTACAGACTCTGGATGGGCTCTTACAGCCCAAGCGCTATATTATTGCGGCGTGCATCCCGATCCATATAATATATATTACTACGACATGTAGCTAGATCCATATAATATATATTGATGCGACATGCAGCCCGATCCATATAATTTATATATATTGTTGCGGCGTACAGCCCGATCCATATAATGTATATATATATTGTTGTGGCGTGCAGCCTGATCCATAACTATCCTCCCGTACTCGGCTCTGGGCCTCACTCAGTCATTCTCACAAGCCACTCGAACAACGCATCTCAACTAACGGGACTCAGCCCAAAATACCTCTCAGAGTTTTGAAACAGTGTGATAACAGTAAAAATAGCAACAAATAGTAAACATGACTGAGTTCACAAATTTTCTATCAAGATAATGTGAGAATAGTGTAAAAATACCCTTGAAACAGGTCAGCACGAGGCCCCAAACATGGAATATATCCCATAATAAGTATAAGTCTCTAAAATACAGGATATCATAAGGTTTCAAATCAAACACGCGACTTAATAGTCGCTATGGGAGGGACCAAGTCACAATCCCTATTGGTGCACGCCCACACGCTCGTCACCTAGCATGTGCGTCACCTCATTTATCAAAACAATACGAAATATCGGGGTTTCATACCCTCAGGTCAAGAGTTACAATCGTTACTTACTTCAAACCGCCCGAAAACTACTCCGTGATGCTCTTGCCTCTCAAATCGGTTCCCAAATTCTCCGAATCTATTCAAAACCAGATTAATAATATCAAAATATGCTAGGGAGATGAAAACCATTCAAAAATTATCACGATTAGGCACAAATCCCGAAATTGGCCAAACCCGACCCCGGCCCCACGTCTTGGAATTCGATAAAAATAAAAAAACTAGAATCCTTATTCCCTCACGAGTCCATACATATCAAGAACATCAATATCGGACCACAATTGCCTCTTCAAATCATCGAAAGAAACTCTTGAACTTTCCTCCTATTTTTCCCCAATTTCCACTCTAATTTTTCAAATTAAATGATGAATTCAATACTAAATCATGGAATTAGACCAATTATGAGTGAAGAACACTTACCTCCAGAACTCTACTGATAATCTCTTAAATTTCCACCTTCTCCCGAGCTCTCTATTGGGTTTTTGAAAAAATAGACTAAACCCTCGTTTTTAAAATTAAAAATTCTGTCGAGATATTTCCTTCATCGCGATCGCGAAGCACAAAAATGGACTGCCCCACAACTTACCTTATGCGATCGCAGAAACACACACGCGATCTCGGCTAACAAGCTCACAAAACAACGGGAACGCGGCCCTCACTACGCGATCGCGTAGAGAAATTCCTTCACCTCACGACTGCTTCAAATCCTTCTTCGCGAACACGACCTTAGCCACGCGTTCACGATAGCCAACTTGACAGACCTTCGCGATCGCAGACCCCAATTGGCGATCACATAGAACAATTCCCCAGCTGCCCTAAACAGACCTACGCGATCGCGGCCCCACTCTTGCGATCACGTGTAAGGAAACCAGCAGAAGAAAAATGCAGCAGCAACAACAGTCTCTTTAAAGCCAAACACACTCCAATAACCACTCGAAACTCACCCGAGGCCCTCGGGACCTCAACCAAATATGACAACATATCCCATAAGCTCATTCAAACTTAGTCGAGCCTTCGAAACACCAAAAACAACTCATAAATATCCAATTCACCTCAGATTCAAGCCTATGAACTTTGAAACTTCTAAATTCCACCAAAGATGCCGAAACCATCCAAACACTTCTGATTGACCTGAAAACTTGCACATATATCCAAAATGACACTACGAACCTGCTCCAACTTTCGGAATTTCATTCTGACCCTGATAGCCTATTTTCCAGTGCCGACTGGAAATCGCCAAAAATTAACTTTCGCCAATTCAAGCCTAATTATACACCAGACATCAAAACCACATTCCGAACACACTCCTAAGCCCCAAATCACCTAACGAAGCTATCTAAGCCATAAAATTCACATTCCTTGGTCATTGTACCAATAAGTCAACTCTCGATTGACGTTTTCCACTATTAAGCTAATTTAAGAGACTAAGTGCCTCAATTCTCACCACGGCCACTCCGAACCCGAAACAACCGACCCAACAAAACACACAAGAGCTAAACCATACAAAATGAAGCAGAAATAGAGGAAACGGGGCTAATCTCGCGAAACGACCGGCCAGGTCGTTACATATAAGTACCTCCGTTTTATGTTCTGATGATCTAACAAACTTAATGTCAAGAACCTGATCCATATCTAGTTCACATTCTCAAGCGCATGGAAATAACCAGACTTAAGATATAGATGTTCGTTTGTATTTCAGAAGTTAAAGAATCAACACAGGAAACGTATGGACTTTAGTCCCCCCGGGGATTGTACTAAGTCAACTCTCCAACAGTTGGAAAGTGACTGCCTGCACACGCAACAGTACAACAAAGTGCAACAGTCACCTTCATTGGGAAGAACCTTGTACCCAAGTTACTTACATCATTCAAGTGATGTCATCAATGTTATATTAATATTAAACCAATGACAAAACATTACTTGAACACTTAGAGAATTTACTCAAGCACTTAAACAGTGATTAATCTTCCAGTCAACGATTCTCAAGTGCACCAAGAACAAAGAACAACACTGCTACGGAACAGTTCCCCATATCAAGTGATTGTATGTCCTTAGTTGAGTTGTAACTTTGTTAATGTTCTTACTTGTAATTCCTACTTAGCTTACTTAGAAGCATTATGTAGGAAACTCTTGTAAATCATAAACCCTCGTGTTTGTGTCTTGGCTAGAGTTAGTCAAGTTGTAAAGTCTTTGTAATAGAGGTATTACAAAATGTCTTATAATAGGTGTGTTACAAGTTAATGAGGGATTAAAGAGTTAATTCCTAGGTTACAATAAGTTGTAATCTAAACGTTTTGCTCAGTAGTAAAATTGAAATCCTACAAGGGTAGGTCGTGATTTTTTTATCCTGTTGAGATAGGAATTTTTCACGTAAAACTCTCAGTGTTATTTACATTCTGTTGTCTGTGTGTAATCTATGGAAACTGATAGAGAACCTGTTTCTCTATATAGTTTGGTGGATCCTCGAATTCTATCAATTGGTATCAGAGCGGGTTATTTCTATAAGGCTAACACCTTGAAAGGATTCGCATGGCTGCTCCACCAAACTTTGAAGAAGGTCAGTCTACCTACAAGCCACCGAGATTCAATGGTCAGTACTATGGGTAGTGGAAGACTAGGATGCACGACTTCATCATGGCAAAAGTTTCAGAGCTATGAAATGTTATCTGTGACGGACCCTTTGTTCCTACCAAGAATTTTGGCGACCCAACTTTAGCCTTTCCCAAGACGAGGAAGGAATTCAATGACGCTGATCGAAAGGCCATAGAAAAGAATTTACGTGCAAAACTTGTTTGTGGCGTTGGTCCTGATGAATATAACAAGATATCAACATGCCAATCAACAAAAGAAATATGGGAGGCTTTACAGACAACTCACGAGGGAACAACACATGTGAATAAATTAAAGATCGACATGCTCACAACCGAATACGAGCTCTTCAGGATGAAAGATGATGAATTCGTCCAAGATATGCATACTCGCTTCACCTCCATCATTAATGAGTTTCACTTTCTTGGTGAAATTATTCCAAGAAACAAGCTTGTCAGGAAAATCCTTAGTGCACTGCCCAGTTCTTTGGAAAGCAAAGTGAACTCCATTACAGAGGCGAAGGACTTGCAGACATTGACCACAGATGAACTTGTTGGAAACTTGAAAACTTATGAAATGAAAAAGAAGAAAGACAATGAAAGAAGAGATCCCAAAAGAGATAATAACCTAGTCCTCAATACACACAACAGTGACTCAAGTGGTGAAGATGGTTATATGGCATACTTGACAAGAAGATTTCGGAAAATGGTTCGCAGGAATAGAGGCATTCCGAAAAGGGGCAGTTCTAGCAAGCCAAAAAATTATGACCTCTGTCATAAATGTGGGAAGCCAGGACACTTCATCAAAGACTGTCATCTCCTAAAGCAAGATCAATGAAGCACAACTCAGACAAAGCAACCAAGAGGAACTAGTTTCCTAATAAACGCTTCAAGAGAAAGAATGCCACTGACAATGTTGTAAAGCAAGCTCTTGCTTCATGGGGAGACTCCTCCAACGAATCTAAAGAAGAAAATGATCATGGTGATAGTTCAATGATGGCAGTGGAAAGTGAAGCAACTGAGTATGAATCAATCTGATGATGATGATGAAGATGACAATAATGATGAGGTAACTGCATGTTCAGAGAAATCTGAAATTTTATTCTCCTAAAAAACTCACGTCTTTGGCAAAATGTGTTAATTGATGCTTATCACAGTCTTATAAATGATAAAGATGCTTTAATTATGGAATTAGGAGAAGCAGAACAGTCTAGAGATGACCTAGTAGTCATCGTAGTTGATTTAAAAGAAACAATTGAAAACCTGAAAAAGAGAAGGATGCCTTAGATGAAAAAATTGCAAATACAGAACATGAAAGAGATGATCTAACGGTGGTTGTGGTAGACCTAAAAGAGACCATTGATTGTATAATAAAGGAAAAATAAGTCTTAACTAAGAGAGTTTCTAACATTGAGCATGAGAGAGATGACTTATTAGTGATCGTAGTGGACTTGAAGGAAACAATTGAGGAACTTAAAATGGAGATTAGGCCTGGAAATTCTCAAAAGGGAAAGGAAGTTGCAAGTGAGGCACACATTAAGCTTGAAAATTAGTTAAATTCAGTGAAGTCCAGTCTGTGTGCTGAGCTTGAGAAAAACAAACAACTTTAGGAAGAACTAGGAAGAGTGAAGAGTGATATTGAAAAATCACTCAAGTGGACATGGTCCTATGATGCTATCACTGCCATGTAAATTAATAATAGGGGGAACATGCAGGGAATTGAGTTTCAAGGGGAGAAGACTCCCCACAACCCTCATACCAAGTATGTTATTATACCCTATAATTGGCTTTGTACTCACTGTGGTAACAATGGACACCTTAAGGAAACCTGCAAGGCTAGGGTTCAGTCTCAACAGAAAAACAAAGTTTTCGCTTAGAAAGTAACTAGTGCTAGAGAACCTGGTCTCCTCATATAGAAAATGCATGATGCCTTCTTGAACTAAAAGAACTCTCTTTTATTCTTTTCCTCACTACAAGGGACCCAAACTTGTTTGGGTTCCTAAATCTAACCCTTAATTTCCTTGTGCATGGAGCAGTGAAGGGGAGCAGCCAACAATGGTACATGGATAGTGGCTATTCAAAGCACATGATTGGAAACATAATCGATTTCCTTTCACTGAAAACCCTGCAAGGAGGGAGTGTGTCCTTTGGAAATGGCAAAAAGGATACATTTTGGGAGTTGGAAAGTCACTCACTCACTCAATTGAGAACGTGTACTATGTCAATGGCTTGAAGTATAGTCTGCTGAGTGTCTCTCAGATATGTGACAAGGAAAACAAAGTGGAATTCTTGTCAAAGATATGCACAATCACAAATCTTGTGACTGGTGAGGTGGTGCTAGTGGCCAAGAGATACAAGAACATTTATGTTGCTGATTTTGAGTCCCTGCAAAGTAGTAATCTAAGCTTTTTAAGAGTTGTTGATGGTGATTCTGAATTATTGCACCAAAGGCTGGTGCATGCAAGATTTTCATTACTGAACAAACTAGTCCAGAAGGACCTGGTTCGTAGTCTGCCCAAGTCAAGCTTCAAGGAACACAAAGTATGCGATGCTTGTGCAAAAGGAAAGCATGTAAGATCTTCATTCAAGCCCAAAAAGGAGGTGAGCAACTCAAGGACACTTAATCTTATTCATATGGATCTATGTGGACCAATGAGGGTGCCAAGTAGAGGAGGAAAAAGATATATCTTTGTAATAGTGGATGACTACTCCAGATTCAATTACACCATATTCCTCAGAACCAAGGATGAGACTTTTTCAAGTATTTGTTGTCGTTGTCAAGAAGATCCAAGTGAAGATGGGAACAAATGTGGCTTGTATCATATCAGACCATGGGACAGAGTTTGATAATGCCATATTTGACGAATTCTGTGTTGAAAATGGCATTGCTCATAACTTCTCAGCTCCAAGAACACCACATCAAAATGGTGTTGTGGAAAGGAAGAACATGACTCTTGAAGACATGGTGAGGACAATGTTAATTGACAGTGGGATCGTGAAATATTTTTGGGCAGAAGCAACCAACACTGCATGCTATTTGATAAACATGTGCGTGATCAAGTCCCTTCTAAACAAAACACCTTATGAGTTGCTGAATGGAAGAAAGCCCAAACTGACTCATTTGAGGACCTTTGGCTGCAAATGTTATGTTCTCAACAATGGCAAGGAACCACTAGGAAACTTTGATGCCAAAAGTGATGAAGGAATCTTCCTGGGATACTCGTCCCAAAGCAAAGCTTACAAACTATACAACAAAAGAACTCAATATGTTGAGTAGAGTGTACATGTGATTTTTAACACCTCTCTTGTGAGAAGGATGGGAATACTGATCAAGATGGATAACCTTTCTTAGTTTTAGGTGAAGTTATTGACATGGCAAATGGATAGGCAGACATGATGAGCCATGTCAAGGAATCCAGTGAAGATGATGCAACTACATCTCCATCCATTAGAGAGGAACCTGGTTCCACGATCACAACAACTGAAGCTGAAAATAGAGTTGTTTATGCAGTCCAAGGTACTCCACTTACTGAAATAAGAAGCCCCCAAGAACCTCATTCAGATATACCTGGGTCCTCTACCAATGAGATTCAGGTACCAAATTGGAAGCACAAAAACTCACATTCTCTTGACAACCTAATCACCCCTCTTGACTCAGGAGTTCAAACCAGATCAAAAGCCAGAAATTCACTTGCCTTTTCAGCCTTTCTTTCCCAAATAATATCAAAGAAGCACTGAAAGATGCATACTGGATCACAACCATGCAAGAGGAGCTGCATCAATTTGAAAGAAACAATGTATGACACCTGGTTCCTCGACCTGCAGATCGAACTATCATAGGGACCAAGTGGGTATTCAGGAACAAACTCGATGAGTTTTTAAATACAATAAGAAACAAGGCAAAACTAGTAGTTCAAGGCCACAATCAGGAAGAAGGGATTGATTATGATGAAACATTTGCTCTAGTTGCTCGAATGGAAGCTATCATAATTCTTATTGCTTTTGCATCTCATATGGAATTCACACTGTTCCAAATGTATGTAAAAATGCATTTCTAAATGGCTTCTTGAAAGAATAAGTTTATGTCAAGCAACCTCCAAGATTTTAGTGTCACGAGCATCCTGAGCATGTGTTCAAACTGGACAATGCATTGTATGGAAAGGTTATCAAAGTTCCTTCTAGAAAATGGTTTTACAAGACGGAAAATTTATAACACTCTTTTTATGAAGAAACGAGGGAGGAACCTGCTCATTGTTTATGTATATGTTGATGATATCATTTTTGGAGCCACAACTGACTCCTTTTGTGAAGAGTTCGCAGAACTCATGGGGAGTGAGTCCGATATGAGTATGATGGAAGAATTAAATTTCTTCCTGGGACTTCAAGTGAAGCAATCTCAAAAGGGAACATTGATAAGTCAGTAGAAGTACATCAAGGAGTTGTTTAAAAGGTTTGAGATGGAAGCATCAAAATTTATTGACACTCCTATTGGCACAACTACTCGTCTAGACATAGATGAACCTGGTTCCCTTGTGAATTAGACTATGTACAAAGGCATCATAGAATCACTCTTGTATCTCACTGAAAGCATACCAGACATTGTGTTCGGCGTGGCTGTGCAACGTTCCAATCTAATCCAAAGGAACCTCATCTAAAGGCTGACAACAGAATATTGAGATATCTCAAAGGGACGCAGAACCTGGTTCTCTACTATCCCTCAGGTGATAACTTTGATCTTGTTGGGTATGCTGATGCTGATTATGCAGAATATCGGGTGGACAGAAAAAGTACGTCTAGAATGACATTTGTTTTGGGTTCTTATATCATCTCATAGGGTTCAAGGAAGTAAAACTCAGTGGTACTAAACTGTTGAAGCAGAATATGTAGCAGCTGCTTCATGTTGTGCTCAATTGCTGTGGATCAAGAAACAATTGGAAGACTTTGGAGTGTACTCAGATTGTGTGCCTCTCTTATGTGACAATACTAGTGCACTCAACATGGCAGAAAATCCAGTTCAACATAAGAGGACCTAGCACATTGATGTACGTCATCACTTCCTCAGAGACAATATTGAAAAAGGGCTCATCTGTATGGGGTTTTGCAGCACTAAAGATCAGATTGCAGACATCTTCGCCAAAGCTTTGAGCAGAGAACATTTTGAAAGAAATCTCCTGGCACATGGGTTGATAAAACCCAACTGAGGACCTAGTCCCCCAATGACTGGCTATGAAAGAAATGTACAGGTAAAATTAGCTAAAAGTGTTTTCTGGCAAAGTCAAACTCACTTTTATACCGTTATAGGAAAATACGCATGATGATTGTAGAGCAGCTGATGCAGTGCATGCTCGTAAAAGAGGTTAAGCTTGCACTTGCAAGATCTGTCAGGGAACCTGGTTCTCTTGACACAGGTTAGTAGCTTCTTTGTTCTCTCATACACAATTTACAATGGATAACGACAATGCCACATCATCAGTGTGTCAATTTCCTTCCTTTGCGTCTTTTCAACCAAAACGTCTCACCTGCTGCTGAGCGACCCAACTCCCAAAATAAAATTTCCGCCTTTCCATAACCGGTCCCTCATATCTGATAAATACATCTATCAATGTCACAAACTCCTCACTTCAAACATCAAAAAATTCACTCCCTCTCCCCCTTCTCAAACCGCTAATCTCTCTAGTAAACTCCACCATGAATGAGAATCAAGAAAATTCCGGTGTTCTCAACAATACCCCCATCTAGTCCATACCAGTTGAAACTCTAATGGTAGACTCCTTACCAACACAACCACCAGTCCAAACCCTTGAGCAGAGTCCCCCCCCCCCCCCCCCCCCCTCTTTTTCCTTTTTTTTTCCACCATTTATTTTTATGAAAAAGAAAAATAAAAATTT
>ML300007.1:0-71665 GCA_005239495.1 Nicotiana undulata | reverse complement strand
CCCCCCCCCCCCCCACAGTCTATTTCCTCACCTACCCACTTAGGTTCTAGTTCTCATCTAAGTCGCAAAACCTTGACTCCGAAAAAGTTTTGTGGCTACCAATTTTTCTCCAGTCTCGCTGAAACAACAAGGTGAACAGGGTAATCAGGTCGAAGAGGAAAATTAGGAAACCTCAAATCTCGCTATGGAAGAGAACTCAAGTGCAAACCAAAAGTCTAGTCCTGAAAATGCTGACTCACCCAATACATGTCTTGAATCTACAAGTAACATTTCTCCTACTGCTCAAATTTCCATGGAACCACAAGAAAAAGAGGCAATAAAAAATATGCTCTCCATAGTTGCTGAAGGGGTTTTTGTTGAGGAAGGTGTAGAGGGGTTTGAGCCTTAGGGTAAGAGCCTCAGGCCATAATAGATGGGAGAGAGCTTGTTCTAGTTGAAACATCGACATAGGATGATACTATTTCTTCTACGGAGGATCCAGGTCAGGGGTCATCTCCCCAGATCAGTATTGATCATGTTTCTTCTTCCCATTTCTATATTGAACCCTGTCTATGGTAGTACCTGAAATGCAGTCTGATAGTAAAGAAAATTTAGACAATATGGTGATTGATAGATTTATCAGGGCTAGATTAAGCCAGTTACAACTCTTGAGCCAACCCCTAAGCGACCCACTACAAGGTTACAAAAGAAGGAGGATCTAGAGTCAGCTCTTAAGAAAAGTAAAAGAAGTCAAAGAAGGAGAAAGTTGGTGAAGGATGGAAAAGTTGTACATGAAAGGGTCGTTCCTGTTGTTAATGTGGATGAGGAAGCAGAAGAGGAACCTAGTTCCTTGACTCACAAGCCCTCGAAGCAGAAGCACTCTCTCTCCCAATCCAAAAGGAACACTTCTACAAGTGTTGAGTGTCCAACCAAGAGTGCTGATGTTGTTTCTAGTGAAAAGTTTGTGGATAAATCTAGTGATAAGACAGTGAAAGAGAGTGGTGGAAAGTCCGATGATGAAGAACTGGAAGATTCTGGTGAACATGTTCATGAAAATTCAATGGAGAAGGGAAAGTCTATTCGCAAGTTAGTAAAAAGAAAAGTGGATGATGATGAGGAACTTGGTTCCTCCAAGAAAGTAAAAGTTGGTGAGTCTTTGAGTTTTGGGAAAGGAAAGTTAAGATATCAGAAGGTGCTGTGGGGCCTCACTTTGCCTCTGACATTGTGGAGCTTGCTGGGATAAGCCAGATAGTGGAAATTTATGATTTCCAATAGTGGACTCATTTGTTTACAAATGATGTTCCAAAAGTGTATGAGGAGAAAGCGCATAACTTTTATGCCGACTTCTTCAAAGTTGAAGATGATCACATCTGTGTGTTGGTAAATATGGTGGACTTAATGATGGACTCTGCCTTGTTGGGGGTCCATTCTGGGTGTTCCTGCTAAAGGGCTATCATCTGTTCAAGGCGCCTGCTCGTCCAGTTTCAGAAATGTCATTGTCAAGGACAAGGCAATCCAGCAGGGGGAACGGGTGCATAAGAAGGCAATCCTTCCGGTATATCAGTTGATATTTGAGATGGTAAACAAAGTGTTATTTACACGCGCTGAGAGGAGATCTATTACGTCCAGAGTTGACATGGTCCTTATGGAAGCCTTGGATGGCTTCACCACCATCAATCTGCCTGGAATAATGATTGAGCATATGCAGAAGGTGTCAGGCTTTAAGGATGGAAACCATGGGCTACCTTACGGGTTTCTTCTCACAAAGGTCTTCGAGTTCTTCAAGGCACCTGTGGGACAGGCCAAAGTGGGTACTAAGAAGCAAACCTTCTTCAAGACAACTCTTGAGGAGTGTGAGTGTATTGACAAGGTCAGAAGAGTTGGAAGCACCTCTATTATCTCTCAAGTAATAAATGCTTAGAATAGTGCCACAGAGGAGATCAGAAAGTTTAAGGCAAGGAACGCGATTCTTGAGAGTCAACTCAGTCAGATACAAGAGGCACCTGGTTCCGGTAGTTCTCACAACTCAGAGGTTGCCCCCGACAAAGGAGAATGCTGAGCTCAGGAAACAAGTGGAGGACCTTAAAGAAAGACCGCTCAATGAGAAAATGTCCGTGAATGCTCGCAAGGATCTTGTCCTCAAAACCCTTTCCCCCTCCTCAAAGACCTCTACCTCCAGTGCCCCATAAGTAGTGTCCCCTTCAGTGTCCAGTGTCTGACTCTTATGAATGTTTCTGATGATGTCTTGTTTTTGAAATGTGGATGGTAACATTGAATATGCTCCCATTTGTAAAATTCAAATTGGTTTATGGAAGTTTTTCCTCTTTTTCCGTTTATGAAATTGTTCTTTTGTCTTTGTTTTCTATCATGTTTGTGTTCACACAAGTGGCATGAGTTAACCCCGCTGGACTTATTTTTGCTTTTTACTTAGTTTTCTTCTTTTTATGATGCCAAAAGGGGAAAGATTTATGCTTAATTGAATAATGATGTGCACTGATTAAGGGGGAACTCAATGGCCTTCCTGGTTCACTATCTGGTTCTTTGTTGTTCTTCGTAGGATTTTCAATTATAAGTTTGTAATCATCAAAAGAGGGAAATTGATAGGTTATAAGTACCTCTGTTTTATGTTTTGATGATCTAACAAACTTAATTTCAAGAACCAGATAGGGAATCTGATACACATCTCGTTCACATTTTCAAGCGCATGGAAATAACCAGACTTAAGCTGAAGATGTTTGTCAGTATTTCAGAAGTTAAAGAATAAACAAGGGGAATAGATGGACTTCAGTTCCCCCTGAGAATTGTACTTAGTCAACTCTCCAACAGCTGGAAAGTGACTGCCTACACACGCAACAGTACAATAGTCACCTCCATTGGGAAGGACCTTGTACCCAAGTTGCTTAAATCATTCAAGTGATGTCATCAATGTTATAATAAAATTAAAACAATGAAAAAACATCACTTGAACACTTAGAGAATTTATTCAAGCACTTTAACAATGATTAAGCTTCCAGTCAACAATTCTCAAGTGCATCAAGAACAAAGAAGAACACTGCTACAGACCAGTTCCCCATATCAAGAGATAATATGTCCTTAGTTGAGTTGTAACTTTGTTAATGTTCTTACTTGTAATTCCTACTTAGCTTTTATAGAAGCATTGTGTAGGAAACTCTTGTAAGTCATAAACCCCCGCCTTTGTGTCTTGTCTAGAGTTAGTCAAGTTGTAAAGTCTTTGTATAAAGGTATTACAAAGTGACTTGTAATAGGTGTGTTACAAGTTAGTGAGGGATTAAGGATTTAATTCCTAGGTTTCAATAGGTAGTAATCTGAACGTTTTGCTCGGTAGTGAAGTTGAAATCCTACAAGGGTAGGTTGTGGTTTTTTGATCCCGTTGAGCTGGGAATATTCCACGTAAAACTCTTAGTGTTATTTATATTCTGTTGTGTGTGTGTAATATGTGAAAACTGATAGAGAACCTGGTTCTCTATATAGTTTGGTGGACCCTCGAATTCTATCACAATACAACAGGATTTCAGCTTGTCAATCTGCTAAGGAGATCTGGGGAGCTCTCCAAACATCTCATGAAGGGACAACTCAAATCAAGCAGTCAAAGATTGACATGCTCACCACAGAGTACGAGCTCTTCAGGATGAAAGACCATGAGTCCATCCAGGACATGCACATTCGCTTAACCTCCATCATTAATGAGCTCCATTCTCTAGGACAAATCATTCCAAGGAACAAACTTGTATGGAAAATACTTAGTGTTTTACCTAGTTCCTGGAAAGCAAAGCAAATGCTATCACGGAGGAAAAGGATCTACATAAGCTGACCATTGGTGAACTCATTGGGAATCTGAAAACTTACGTAATGAAGAACAAGAAGGACAATGAGAGAAGAGAGCCCAAGAAGGAGAAAAACCTGGTCCTCAAGACAGATAACGATGAATCAAGTGGTGAGGATGCTGATATGGATTACTTGACAAAGAGATTTCAGAAAATGGTTCGCAGAAATGGAGGTATTCCAAATCGGGGCAGCTCCAGCAAACCATGAGGCTATGACTTATTTCATAAGTGTTGGATGTCAGGGCATTTAATCAAAGATTTTCCTCTCCTCAAACAAGATCAGTACAAACACAACTCAGACAAAGCAACTAAGACGAGCTAGGTTCCTGACAAATGATTCAAAAGAAAAGATGTTACTGACAACGTTGTAAAACAAGCGCTTGTTGCATGAGGAGTTCCTCTAGTGAATCTGGTGAAGATGATGAGAAAGGTGATAGCTCCGTGATTGAAGTAGAAAGTGAAGCAACTGATATGACTCTATCTTCTCCCTGATGGCACAATCTGACAATGATGAAGATGATGACGATGAGGTAAACATTGTAGATGTTCAAGGAAATCTGAAGTCTTACTCTCCAAAAAAAACTTATGTCCTTGGCAAATATTTTAATTGATGCTTATGACAATCTTATAAATGATAAAAATGTTTTAACTATGGAACTAGGAGAAGTAGAACATGAGAGAGATGATCTAGTAGTTGTTGTGGTGGATTGAAAAGAAACCATTGAGAGTTTGAAAAAGGAAAAATATGCCCTAACTGAAATAATTGCAAACAAAGAACATAAGAGAGATGATCTAATGGTTTTTGTGGTTGATCTAAAAGAGACTAGTGAGAGTCTTAAAGAAGAGAAAGAATCCTTAACTAAGTAGCTAACGTAGAACACGAGAGAGATGACCTATTAGTTGTAGAAGTAGACCTAAATGAAATAATTGATGAGCAAAAAGGAGAAGGCAGTCATGAGATTACTCGAAAGGGAAAGAAAGTTGCAAGCAAAAAGGAGAAGGCAGCCATGAGATTACTCGAAAGGGAAAGTAAGTTGCAAGTGAGGAACATCTTAGGATAGAAGATGAGTTAAAATTAGTCAAATCTAGTTACTGTGTTGAGCTTGAGAAAAACAAGCAACTTCAGGAAGATCTAGGAAGGGTTAAGAGCGATCTAGAAAAATAACTTAAGTGGACCTGGTCCTCTGATGCTATCACTGCCTTGTATGAAAACAATGGGGGAAATAGGAAAGGAATAGGGTTCCAAAGGAAAAAGACTCCTTACAACCCTCATAAAAAGTATGTTATTGTACCAGATAACTGGCTCTACACTCACTGTGGTAACACTAGGAACTTTAAGAAAAACAGTAAAATTGGTTTTCAATCTCAACAAAACAACAATGTTTTTTTGCAAAAAAGGGGGTAACTACTAATAAAGAACATGGTCCCTCATATAAAAAAGGTGTGATGCCTGCTTTGACCAAAAGAGCCCTGATTCATCCCTTTCCTCATTACAAGGGACCCAAACTTATTTGGGTTCCTAATTCTAACCCTTGATTTCTTCTGAAACAAAGGAAACGGGTCTAATCTCACGGAACGACCGGGCGGGTCGTTACACATATATACACTTCAAGTTGACACAAATATATCTCATGAACACCCGAATCTGACAGATTACATGCGTGAGACACAACCGCGTATGCCGTGGCAAACAAACAAATCAGTGAATGACACATGTAGTTTCTATTGAAAAAAATATTTAATCTTTTTATGTGGATTAAAAAATTAATTATCACAAACACAAAAAAGGAGAAATTAAAAACAAGAAATGTGCTCAAATGTTTCCCTGCAAATTAGACAAAACAACAACCGTGGTGGTGCTTTTGGTTTTTTGAAAACATTCATGATTTTGATGACTGGACTGGAGGATAACTTTGGAGATAATATGGTATTTTCTGTTATTCTGAAGTAAAAGTGTTTTGGTGGTAATACATGGCGCTACTGGTGCTTGGAGAAGTGGGGTTATTGGAGAAAGAAATTTAAATTTTTGGTTGTCATAATGTAATTACAGTGTAATTATTGCACAAGTGTAATTACATTGTTTTATTAAATTTAAAAATATAAATTAATAATCAAAAATTAAAAGTTAAGATTGAACTAATATATGCCTTTACAAATAATATTAAATTTGAATTTTAAGATACATGTTGTTTCTTGGAAATATATTAATTACTAATCATATATTTATAACTAATATTGTAAAAAATAATTAACATATATTTTTAAAATTTATAATACTTTACTTTAATTAATTATTAAAAATTGAAAGTACATGATTTTTAAGAACATCATCGATTGCATGTTTGATAAAAAGATTAATATTTATAAATATAATGCCACAAAATTACTCAAATATTTTATCAAAAAAATAATCCATCAATTCAAAGTGAAAAATGAATGGCATGCAATCTGAATTAATAAGTTAATAATATTAAGGAAAATAAAATAGAACTGATATTATAACATAAATTCATAATCAATAAAATTAACACAATACTCTTATGTAAAACTATAAAATAACATAAAATAAGTTTCAACATAATTTAAGTAAATATAATTTTAAAAAACATAATTAAGTCTATAACCTTATGCGATAATGAGATTCTACTTTAATGACATCACTCATTATATGCCAAGTTTATTAATGATTTATTGCTTCTAATATTAGGAGGTGTAATTTCAAAACTAGAATAATAGCACAATTATGCACAATGAAGAAAATAAAGAAAAATATAAAAATTATGAGAAACTACATGGAATCACAAATATAAGGTTGGGATTGAGAATATTATTTTAATATTATAAAATAATCTATTATTTTAACATATTTAAGTTTGCATATAACCTCATCCAATAACCAAGTTTAACTTTAATAACATCACTCATTATTCAAGTTTGTGTATGACTTATTATTTTTAAGATTACGAGATATAATTTTTAAAAAAAATTAAAATAATAACATATTTAGGTGTAATAAAAAAATAAAGAAAAATAATTAAGAAAGAAATAAAATCTGAGAAATTATGTACACGTGAAGTAAAGGTTAGAAAATGAGAAATAAGGAAATAAAAGATAAATAATGTAAATATAATAATATTTCAAAAAAATTAAAATTTTAAAAGAAAAATAAATTAAAGAAGAAAAAAGAATGGAAATAAAAAGAAAATTAAAAAGAAAAAAAAAAGAGACTCATAAGATAACCTTGTAATTACATCATGTAATCACCAGCAATTCTTAGCCCCCCTCCCCCTCATGAGAATTGCAGAGTGTAATTACTGTTAACTTGTAAAATTGACCAGAATTTGAGTGAATGGATCGAGAAAACCCTAGGTTCTAGTCGGTGGAGAGAGAGTCGGTAGACACCATTGGGTAAATAAGAAATTAAAATTATCCTTTAATTAATCATAGAACCCGATGGTTCTATTAGTATGTACAATAGTGAATCCAATAAAATAAACTGGAAATGGGTCGGGTCCTAGTATAAGAGAAAATAAAACGAAATTGCCCAACTATACAAAAGGCCCAATAGAAAAACACTATCCTGGATCTGAGTCATGGAGGGTGAGTGCACACCCAGCTTGCACAAGAGCTTGTGATGAGGAACACTTGTCAAGGCCTTGGTCAAAGCATCAGCAAACTGGTTGGCAGAAGATACATGTTTAAGAGCAATCACTCTAGAAGAGAGCACATCTCTCACATAGGGGAATTCTACTTCAATGTACTTTGTTCGATCATGAAATACAGTATTTCTGGCAATATGAAAGGCTGCTTAATAGTCACAATAAATAGGAACATGAGTAGCAACAGACAACCCCATGCCCGAACAGCCGGATGAGCCAAACTACCTCAGCATAACCTTCTTAATACCTTATACTCTGCCTCAGCGGAAGATAAAGAAACAATACGTTGTTTCTTATATTTCCAGAAGATAGAAGAATCACCAAGAACAACATAATAACAATTCACAGGTCTTCTTGAAATAGGGCAAGCAACCCAATCAGAGTTAGCAAAATCCTTCAAGGAAAAATCAGAACTAGCACTCAACAGAATTCCATGAGCAGGATCATTGAGGAGGTACTTAAGAACATGTAGACCAGCAAACATATGTGGCACTTTAGAAGAAACCAGAAATTGACTAAGATGTTGGACTAAATAGGAGACATCAGGTCTTGTATACTGAAGAAAATTCATCTTTCCAACCAATCCCCTATATACGGTAAGATCAGGAAGAGGTTCCCTTGAGTCGGCAGACAATTTGGCATGCGGATCAAGAGGTGTAAGAGCAAGTATCACATCCAAACATTTGAATTCGGTGAGAAGGTCTTTGGTGTACTTGTGTTGATTGAGAAATTCCTAATCTGCTTTAGAAAATTCAAGCCCCAGAAAATAATGGACAGATCCAAGATCCTTGATCTTGAACTGGTGATCAAGGAAAGACTTCAAATTGAGCATTCCAATATCATCATTGCCAACCAAGAAAAAAATCATCCACATAAACAGCTAGTAGGACAATTGAAGAGTTGGTGATCTTGGTGAAGAGAGAAGAGTCATTTTACTGGGAGAATAACCCCTGCACGCAAGGGACTGAGTAAACTTGGCAAACCATTGTCTAAAAGCTTGTTTCAGGCCATACAATGACTTCTTCAATTTGCAGGCTAAAGGAGAACCAATAGAACTAGACTCAATAGTCAAACCTAAAGGAATCTTCAGAAAAAACTTCCTCATGAAGATAATCATGGAGAAAAGAATTGTTGACATTGTTGACTCAATAGTCAAACCTAAAGAATTGTTGACTGAATAGACTCAATAGTCAAACCTAATTGTGTTTGACAGTAAGAGTAAGAAGTCATTTGATGGTGGTGATCTTAACAACAGGGCTGAAGCTTTCAAAATAGTCAGTGCCCTCTTTTTATGAGTCACCCTTGATCACTAACCTAGACTTAAATCTTTCAATATAGCCATCAGACCTTTTCTTGATTTTTTACACTCATTTATATCGAATGGCCTTCTTCCCAAGAGGAAGAGGCACTATATCCCATGTGGAATTGGCATCAAGGGCCTAAAATTCCTTTTCCATGGCCTCTTGCCAAGCAGGGTGAGGAGTAGCTTGTTGATAGTATTGAGGTTCAGATAGCAAAGAATCAGGAAGAAACACAGATGAACAGACATAATCCTTAAGGTAGGATGGTGCATTAAACACTCTGGTGGACTTCCCAAGAGGTATATTTTATAAAAAGGGAACATGTGAATGGATAGAAGGAGGAGAAACAGAGAAGAAACAGGAGGTAGAGAGGAGCTAGAGGAAGAAGGATGGGATTGAGGATCCACAAAAGGCAGGAATCCAAAAGAAGGTGGGGAATAATGATAAGGAAAAATTTGTTTATGAAAGATCACATCTCTGGAGAAAAAAATTGAATGGTCATCCAGGTTTAATAATTTGTAACCTTTCTTGCCTAAAGGGTACCCCCAGAAAAATAGAGTAAGAAGCTCTGGGATCAAACGGGTCCCAGTATAAGAGAAAATAAAATGAAATGGGCCAACTATACAAAGGCTCAATCGAAATAAAACTATCCTGAGTCATGTGAGGTAGGAATCCCAAGCCTATCATATTCAAGCACGGTAGGGGAAGAGGTCGATTTTGTACCCATGACTTTAAACAACACACAAACAGTACAATCGAGGATCGATTTCACACAACAACGACAACATAAGTTTCAAAATTGAATTTAAAAAATGTTACAAAGACTACAACATCGCAAATATGTCTGTCAGTTAGGTCACAAATGATACAAACTAAGGAATGGGCACATAGTATCGTATCTCCTTCATAACACTCAGAGGAATAGAGCCTTGTTCAACAAATGTAGAAAATGCTGAAGCTTTGCTCAACACGTTATTGGAAAAGCCCAAACTTCGTCCGAAAATCACAAAGCAACCCTTGTTGAAAACAACTGGAGAACTTCAAAATTAAGAAATCTAAACCGATAGGATGAACAAGATCATCAATTACCACAAGTATCATTACTCTGATACCGCGTTAACTTGTGAAATTGACCGAAATATGAGTGAATAGATCGAGAAAATCTTAGGTTCTAGTCGGTGGATGTGATGACCCAAAAGGTCATCCTAGGTAATTCTAGCTAAATCTGTATTTTGAGGCCCCGAAAGCCTTCGTTAATCTCATCTCGATATGCGTGCGCAACCCGGGCATGTAGTCGGGAAGTCTGTATGTTGAAATTTGATGAAAATGGAATTTTATGATAATTAAATGAATAAAGTTGACTTTGGTCAACATTTTTGGTAAACGGACTGGGACCCGTGATTTGACGGTCTTGGAGGATCCGTAGGAAAATATAGGACTTGGGCATATGCCCGAAATCGAATTCCGAGGTCCCAAGCCCGAGAAATAAACTTTTAAAGAAAATTGTTTTCTGAAAATAATAAAGGATTTTGAAAATGAATAATTAAGTAAAAATTGTGTTACCGGGCCCGTATTATGGTTCTGGAGCCTGCAACAGGTTTATTATATGTTATTTGTCTTATCTGTGAAATTTGGTGTAAAACGGACTTTAAACGACGTGATTCGGATTAAAATTGGGAAAGTTAAGCTTTATGAAGTTTTAAGAAAATTCTAATAGTTTTGAGGTTTGATTCGATGATTTTGATGATATTTTGGTGATTTAAATTCTTGAATAAGTTCGTAGGATGTTTTGGGAGTCGTGTTTGTTTTTGGGTTTGAGACCCGAGGGCTCGAGTGAGTTTCGGGTAGCTAACGAGGTGTTAAAGAGTCAAAAAATCTGGTGTTTTGGACTGGTTTCTGGTGTCTGGTGTTTTCTTCTCTGCAATAGCAGCCCTTGCTCCGTGATCGCAGAGGTCTGTCCAGGTCCCTTCCGCGATCGCATCCATTCGACCCGCGATCGCATAGTGTGACGTCCCAGTGTTCCGCGATCGCAAACCTCTTCCTGTGATCGCATAGGGTTAGCTAAGCTATATTCCGCGATCGCGACTCCTCTTCTGCGATCGCAGTGAGTTAGGACCAGACTCTCCGCGATCGCAGCCCTTTTCTTGCGATTGCGATGAACAAAATCGCCTAGTTAATTCCTTAAGTCAAAAACAGAATGCTATTACGGGATTTTACCATTCTTCACCTTTTTCTTTCCTCTCCAACCTCCATTGAAGGCCTCCAAGCCAATCCTTCATCCATAGCTCTTGGGTAAGTGATTTTAACTCCTATTTCTCCCACTTTTCTTCCATAATCACTAGAATCTAGGCCTAAAATCCTAAAATCAAAGTAGAAATTAGGGGTTTTGGGTAGAGTTAGGTTTTTGGGAATTTTGGGTAATTCAACCCCAATTTGGGGTCGGGTTTCAAAATCAATTATATATTTTAACTCGTGGGGTTATGGGTGATCGGGTTTTGGTCCGAGCCTCGTGTTTGGACTAAGTGAGCCCGGGGTCGAATTTTGGTATTTTTGGAAGAATGCTAGAAATTGAATACCTAGGCTATGGGATTGTGTTATTGAGTCTTTATTGATATTATTGAATTAATTATGCCTAGATATCGTTGTTTCGGAGTCGGATTATAAAGGAAAGACGGTCTTAGAGGGTTGATTGCTATACTTTGGACCGAGGTAAGTGTCTTGCCTAACTTTGGTGAGGGATTAGGTATTGTATGTTATGTGTTATGTGTTTATCATGTTCAATGTATAGGTGAGGTGACGAGTACATATACATTGTAAGTCAAGCATGCCCGTGAGTCTATTTTTGATAAAATTCAGTTATTTCTTCAATGCTCCTCACACTATGTAATTGCCTCTACTTGAGAAATTGATTGTGGTTGATGTACTAGTTGTAGAGATTATAAAATGTTGGTTCAATTGAGAATCCAAGCATACAATATATATTGAGTTGTTTGGTTATAGCTGAGACCCCTGACGGGCATTTATTGAGATATGGACTGATATTTTCCCTTGGCGGGTGATTTGAACTGTATTTTTTTCCACTATGCTACATTCCTTACCATAAATATTGTCTTGCATTGGTGAGGAAGAGTGTAAAGCACGAAGGGTGATGTCGTGCCATGTTTTTACATTGATTATATCATGTCATGCATAGTGAGGAAGAGATTAAAGCACGAAGGTTAATGTCGTTCCATGGTTACATTTATTGAAAGAACGAAGGTTAATGTCGTGCCATGTTTTACATTGATTACAACATACATTGCATTGGTAAGGAAGAGAGTAAAAGCACGCAGGGTGATGTCGTGCCATTGTTATCATTCAGCCATTTCATTCATACCTTATCAGTTTTCGGTAAATTATTTCTTTTCTTACTTGATGTTAATCAACTGCTCTATCTTATTGTTTCTCCCTTTATCTACTTCCGTTCCCCGTCTATGACTATTATTCTTCCTTGCTTTGTTACCTATATTTTGTGTTGTAGAATAGGACAGATGAACGTTATTTGCTAAGTCTATCCTCGTCACTACTTCGACCGAGGTTAGGCTCGGCACTTACTCAGTATATGGGGTCGGTTGTACTGATACTACACTGCACTTCTCTATGTTGTGCAAATTCCGCTTCCGGACCCCGTGGACCGCTCTGAGGGAGTCACCTCCAGTCCACATCGAGCTTCAAGTTATACCACTGGCGTTCGTGGGCCCTGGAGTCTCTTCTACTATTAGTATTCTATTGTCTTATTTCTCCTTCCGTTCTAAAGACAATATTGTATTTCCTTTCAGACTTGTATTTAGTATTCTTATAGACAGTCCGTGAGGTTGTGACACCCCGGTTTTGGAATTTTGCGATGTTGTTATCTTTACCATTTCATTATGCGTTTTTCAGAGTATTATTACATTTCTGATGTAAAACTTTTGAAGTGGTTCTGGTTATTTCAGTAAAGGTTTGAAGGAAAATTGCTTTATGACTGTTAAGTTATTTTAAAAATGTCAAGGTGTTGTGTATGTTGGCTTGTCTAGAGGGTTCAACGTTAGACGCAGTCACGGCCTGAAAGGTGGGATTTCGGGTCGTGACAGTGGAGATAGAGTCGATAGAAACCATTGGGTAAATAAGAAATTAAAATGAACCATTAGTTGATCATAGAACCCGATGGGTCTATTAGTATGTACAATAGTGAGCCCAATAAAATAAATCGGACATGGGTCGGGTCCTAGTATAAGAGAAAATAAAATGAAACATGTCAACTATACAAAAGGCTCAATAGAAAAAACTATCTTGAATCTGAGTCATGTGAGGTAGGAATCCCAAGTATATCAATTACACCCACTTACGTGCTGACCATGTAATTACTTGGTTAGAATAACATGCCGAAATTGTGTAATTATACCAAATTAAACCTAAATCCACTTACATAGTGGATTTCCAAGTAGACCCTTAATTAACTTAATTGAAATGTTGGATTCCCTAACATTATCATTAATCTTTAAGAATCCAAAATGCTAGCTCCCCTAGACAGAGTAATACATCCACACTTCGGAGTGTGGTGTTATACCTAACTGGAGAATTTGTTCGCGCCTCGCGCTGTTACAGTAAATGTCATAAATTTAAATAGTTATTTATAAATTTAATCCACATAGGAGAGATAACTTGTTTTTACATAAATACATATAAGAAACAATTCTATATATTGATCAAGTCACAAAATACAATATTCTTATTAGAAGTTGGGCTTAAATATTACATTACCCAATATCCAAATTTTCTTTTTATAAAAAATAATACTCCATCCGTTTCAATTTAGATGAGGTATTTTGACTAGGCACAGAGTTTAAGAAAGAGAAAAAAGATTTTTGAAACTTGTTGTCTTAAAGCTTAAGGGGTAAAAGCTTTATGTCACGACCCCAAAATTACCCCGGCCGTGATGACGTCTATCGTGATACTAGGCTAGCCAATTTACTATGCATAACATAAGGAGCTTTTCATTAAATTCTATACTATCCGATATTTCATAAATTTCCATTTTAGCATTTCAAAACAAATAAAGATAGGTAAAACATTTCAACTCTGCCCCAAAACCCGGAGTCATCAGTCATGAGCAACTAAAACGAAATACAATTTCTGAGAAAATAAGCACTATAACAGTAAGAAGGACAAGGACAAGGTTGCGGACGCGTGAAGCTACCTCGCAAATCTTCGTAAATCTCTGGGACAAGTAACGGCTCTCACTCCGCCCTAGCACCTGAATCTGCACACAAGGTGCAAGGAGTAATGTGAGTACGTCAACTCAGTAAGTAATTAAAGTAAATAAGGTCTGAGAAATAAGAAACACATAAAAGCACGCCATCAATTTACAGTAAGTACAGCCTTTCTTTCCAATATTATATATACGTTAAATCATCACGTTTAAAAGCCGATTTCAGTAAAAATCATTTGAGAATTTATTTTCCAACAGATTCAATAGAAATTCAAGAATTTTAGTGTAAAAGTGATAAAAAAAATCATAAATAGCCTCTCGAGCAAAGACGTGTATCATAAACCGCCCCTCGGGCATAACATCACTCAAAATTAGTCCCTCAACATACCTCACAATCACTCGAAATCAGCCCCTCGGAAAACCTCACAGCCAGTCATGCCTCTCAATCACTCGTCACTCGGCACTCACACTCAGTAGGTACCTGCTCTCACTGGGGTGTACATACTCCATAGGGTCTCCTACAGCCCAAGCGCTATATATCAAGCCAAATCATGGCATCAAATCACTCAGGTCCTCGGCCTCTCATAAATATAAAATAGTGCAACATGTTGCGGTGCGCAACCCGATCCCATAATATCCTCACAACACAAGCCCTCGGCCTCGCTCAATCAGAAACCTCCCAAGCCACTCGGGCTATCAATAAAATAGGATGCTCAGCCCAAAAAATCATTTTATGCATCACATAGAGTAAATAAGACTGAGTTTCGAAATCAGTTAAATATAGCATGACTGAGTGAAAATCTTAAATCAACACAGTGAGAAAATAACAGTAAAAATCCCCTAAGGGTCAAACCAACTTGGCACGAGGCCCAAATACGGCATTCAGCCCAAAACATAGTAATTATCTCTAAAACACAAAATATCATATGATTTCTAGTCAAATACGCAACTTAATAATCGCTACGGGACGGACCCAGTCACAATCCCAACAGTGCACGCCACACACTCGTCATCTAGCATGTGCGCCACTCCAAAATAGTGATACAATGTGAAATCTGGGGTTTCATACCCTCAGGATAAGATTTACAATCATTACTTACCTCAAACCGGATGAAAATCTATCCTGCAATGCCCTTGCCGCTCGACTCGGCCTCAAATCATCCCAAATCTATTCAAAATCAGATGCATATCATCAATATACGCTAAAGGAACAACATCCATGTGAAAATAATCAAATTACATCAAAAATCTCGAAATTGGCCAAACCCGACCCCCGAGCCCACGTCTCAGAATCCGATAAAAATCGCAAAACTAGAATCCTTATACTCTCACAAGTCTACCTATATCAAATTCATCAAAAACCGACATCAAATGGTCATCCAAATTCCCAAAGAGAACTCTCAAATTTTCCTCCATTTTTTCCTATATTTTCTCCCAATTTTCACCCCAAATTTCCAATTTAGATGATACAATCGAGGCATAATCATGGGATTTAATCAAAATTAGGTGAAGAACACTTACCCCAATCACTCCTCTGAAAATCACCTCCAAATTTGCCTTCTCCCGAGCTCTCTATCAAATTTTGGTATTATGAGCTTAAACCCTCGCTTTTGAACTAAAACATTCTGCCCAGACGTCTCCTTCATCGCGATCACGGCACTTGCCTCGCGATCGTGAAGCACAAAAAGGTCTTCCCCTCATTTGACCTTACGCGATCGTGGAACTACCCACGCGTTCGCGATTCACTTCCACACAACACTACGCGATCACAACATGCCTCACGTGATCGCGTAGAGCAATCGCCTCAGCCTTCACCCGCTCACTCCCTTCTACGTGAACGTGGCCCTTACCATGCGTTCGCGAAGAACAGCTCCACACTTACACGCGATTGTGACCAGACCTCTACAATCACATAGAACAGAACCGACGCGGCCCCATCTAAGCCTATGCGATCGCGCACACACTCTTGTGATCGCGTAGAAGAAAACCAGAAGAAAAACACCAGCAAAAATCTGCCAACTTTCCAAGTCCAAAAATGGCCCGTTGAGCATCCGAAACACCCCGGAGGCCCTCGGGACCTCAACCAACCATGCCAATATCCCATAACCTCATTCAAACTTAGTCGAGCCTTCGAATCACCCAAAACAACATCAAAATACCAAATTAACCCCAAATTCAATTCGCCAACGATGCCGAAATCATTCAAACCACGTCCGAATGGCCTGAAATTTTGCACACATATCCCAAAGAACACTATGAACCTATCCCAACTTCTGGAATTCCATTCCGACCCCGATAGCAAATTTACCACTGCTGAGTGGAAATTACCAAAAAATCAATTCAAGCCTAATTCTACCGCGGACCTCCGAATAACATTCCGAACACTTTCCTAAGTCCCAAATCACCTAACAAAGCTATCTGAATCGTAAAAATCACATTTTGAGATCATATACCTATTAGTCAACTTCTGGTTGACTTTTCCAACTATTTAGCCAACTTAAGAGACTAAGTGTCTCATTTCTTTCCACAACCGCTCCGAACCCGAGCCAGCCGACCCAACACAACATAAAAGAGCTGAACAACACATAATAAAGCAGAAATAGGGGAAACGAGGCTGAAATTCTCGGAACGACCGGTCAGATCGTTACACTTTATGTGGCCATGATATTTTTGCGGTTATAAAAACTTCTCATTAATTGTGTAAAGTGGGTAAAATGAAAAGTTTTAAGTTTAATTATTTCTAAATTTAGAAATGTGTCATTTATTTTGGAACAGACTAAAAAGAAAAGTACCTCATCTAATTTGAAAAGGAGTAATAAAGATATTTGTACTCTTGTGTGGGGAGAAGTGTGCGCATATGGTTTTAATATGTAATTCTCAATTTAGTTACATATTAGATACATGCATTTGATGTGTTCTTTTCACTAAATAGTACAATATTTTTATAAAAATGAAGCGAAAAGTAAAGAAACTAAAAATATAAAAGAAAATATCTCTATTATTTTCTTTTGTTGGTCATTTTAGTTTTGGAGAAGTGCCACATTATATCCCTATAAGTCAGATACAAATCGTATTCTTCACACAATACAATGATCAATAATCTATTAGTAAATCTAACAAAATATAAGTACTTCTATACCATATCTTTTCTACCCCCACCCCCACGCCGCCCCGCACCGCCCATTCCTCTCCAAAGAAAAAAAATCAGAATAATATTTGTAACACCAGAGTCACCATTGCAGCACCATGATTCATATTATACAATTACAAAAACAAAACAACAAAAATGACTTGAAAATAAAACTTGCATAAGATCTACAAAACTAATGGGAATTGATAGAAAAACTTTCCAAAATCAATCACCGGCTCCTGGAAATTGATAGAAAGATATTTTTAATATCATCGTCATAATCACTTTAGTCTACTGTGTATCTATATACATAAAGTCATAAAGATAGTGTGATATGTATAAGTGTGGAGACATGAACATTGCTGAAATATTTGATTTTTAACATGTAATACAAGGGCGACTTAACAACATTTGTGGCCGAAAGCCAAAGTTTAATTGGAGGCCTTAAACTTAAAAAAAAAATTAGCTTTTATTTTAAGTCTATTTTTTTAAGCTTTTTGAGACGCAAAGTTGTTAATAATTTTTTATAATTGATTTCTTCTAATAGTTCTCTTTCAAATGATAATATAGCTAATTTTTTTAATATTTCTTGTGACATTGTTGATATGAGGCAAGATTTTATTAATTTTAATTTTAGAAAAATTCTTTTAGGTGAGGCAACTGTTACAGAAACAGTTAACATTATTCTACAAGCAAAATAAGCATTTGAAAAAGAAAGTTTTATATCTGGTTGTGTAACGATCCAATCGATCGTTTTGCTTTCTAGATCTCCATTACCCTAATTAAGACTCCCTGTATGTGCTTTTACTATTTTATAACTTGCGGAGATGGTTAGTTCGGGTTTGGAAGGGTTATGGTTGAAATCGGAACACTTAGTTCCGTAATATTGGCTTAAAAGGATTAAGTTTGACTTGGTTCAACAGTTTTAGTAAACGATAGTGGAATAGGGATTTGACGATTCCAATAGGTCCGTATGATGATTTTTGACCTGGTCGTATGTTCATATCGGGTTTCGGATGACTCGGGAGCATTTCGGTGCTAATTATTGAAAGTTGGAGCATTGAAGGTTTTTCAAGTTTTTTAAATTTGGTTTGGAGTAGATTTTGGTGTTATCGAGGCCCGCTTGGGATTCCAAACCCAGAATAGTTTCATATGGTGATTTAAGACTTGCACGCAAAATTTGGTGTCATTCCGAGTAGTCTAAGTATGATTCGGCGCATTCGGAGTAAGCTGGAAAAAAACTTGAAATTCATAAGTTGATTCGTTTGGCTTTGGGGTGCTACTCTTTGTTTGATGTTGTTTTACGCGTTCCGAGGGTTTGAGCGAGTCCGTTTTATGTTTATGAACTTGTTGGTATGTTTGGACGGGGCCTCAGATGAATTAATCGTTGGTGCGGCACCACAGAAGCGGCTGGCAAGCCGAAGGTGCAAAATTTGGCAAGATGGGCTGAGTTCACAGGTGCGGACGTGTAGGAGCAGGCGTGCGAACGCAAATGCGGTTAGTGGTAAACAGAAGCGGCTTGGAGTTGAAGGGGAAACGACGCCGGTGCAAGTGCTCGACCGCATCTGCGAGCCCCCAGTTGCGAAGAAGGCGTCGCAGAAGCGGAAGGAGTCCAGCTGGGGAGGACCAGATCTGCGATGCATTTTCCGCAGATGCGGAGCTGTAGAAGCGGAACCACTGGAAGGAAGAAGGGTGCATTTAAGTCAGAACTTAGGCTATTTTGGCTTATTTCTTTCATCTCTTGGGCGATTTTTGAGCTCTTTGAAGGGGGGTTTTCACCTAGATATTGAAGGTAAGTAATTTCTACGCGATGTAAGTTAAATACATAGGTTGTGGGTAAATTTTAACATGTAAATTGTGAAAATTATGGGTCTTGTCGAAAAACCTTGGTTTTGGATAAAATGAGATTTAACCATGAAAGTGATTATGGAATTGTGTGAAAATTATATATTTGAATTCGTGAGTTATGGGTAACATTGATATTCGAAAACATCTGAAATCTGGGCACGTGGGCTCGGGGGTGAATTTTAGAAATCTTTCAATTTGGGTTGGGTAATTACTCTAATAACTAAATTATTAACTTTTAAGTGTATATTGTTAATTCATATAATTTGGCTAGTTTCGGATTGTTCGGCACCAAGTTGAGGCCTTAGAGTGAATTTGTGGGCCGGAAAGTGAGCTTTGAGACGAGGTATGTCTTTTGCCTAAACTTGTAAGAGGGAATTTACCACATAGGTGTTTTAAATTACTATTTGTTTCTAATTGTGGGGGCTATGCACACACAAGGTGATGAGAGTCTATGCATAGCTAATATTTGTGCTTAAGCCCGGATAGTTTTAGAACCCAAATCATGAAATACTTGTATTTTTTGCACCCTACTTGTTAGTTTAGGTGCCAAACTTATATTGAAACTTGATAAAGAATTCATAAAGACCGAATTACACTTAATTTGAATTTAGACGGGTTACTTGACCGTTAAAGGAAATTTTGCTTCCTTAAGTATTAGTAATAGCTTTTAAATTGGATGTTCATAGAGTATTCTCTCTTCTTGTGGAGCGGGTTGAACGCCTCGGCAGTATAATAGATGCATCTATGGCTCGTGTCGCTCGACCCTCGCAATGTACATATTATTCTGGATTGGGTTGTACGCCCTCGGCATAAATCGTGTGTGTTAATGCTTGGAGCCCGAATACACTTGAGATTATTTTTATGAATTGAGAGGCTATAATTTATTTATTGGCCCGAAATTGATTTAGAATTAGTATGTATTAGTTGAAGACTTTTGGAATTTACTATCTATTAAAGAATTATTTAGTCACTGCTTGCTATTGTGTTATTGTTATTATTCACATATTCCATGCCTATTTAGCATTCCTGTATTTTGTTGTTGGCCCATAGTAAGTGTCGATGTCGACCCCTCGTCACTACTTCTTTGAGGTTAGACTGGATACTTACTAGGTACATGTTGTTTATGTACTCATGCTACACTTCTGCACTAATCGTGCAGGATCTGAGGCAGGTGCATCTGGCAGTCATTCCGGCGCGCACCCCTGTTACCCTGAAGCTTGGTGGTGAGCTTCTTTCTGAGTCCCTTCTGCAGCACCCGGAGTCTCTCTTTTATATTTACTTTCTATCTACTCTATTTTAGTTTTTTGTATATTCTACTACTTGCTCATACACTTGTGACACCGGGTCTTGGAAACATGCTAGTAGACATCTGATTGTTTCTGGGTATGTATATCACTGTACTTGCTCCTTTATGAGCTTACGCTTACTTTACTAAATTTCCCACTTCTTATTTTCTTAATAAATACAAATCAACTACTTTAAAATTATCAAAAGGAACAAATGCATGGCTAGTTCACGCGCCGACTTGCCTAGAAACGATCCATTACAGGCTATAGAAGAAATTAGGTCGTGATAATATGGTATCAGAGCACTAGGTTCACGTAGGTCTCACGAGTTATGAGCATACCCAATAAAGTCTTGCGGATCGGTGCAGAGACATCCGTGTTTATCTTCGAGAGGCTATAAGGTGTTAGGAAACTACTCTTTCTTCATCTTCTATCGTGCAACTGATGTTGTGCTAAGTGTCTTTCTTCTATTCTCTCATAGATAGTGAGAACACGCGCGATAGATGTACCCGACCATAGAGGAGTTGCTCCCCCTTGTTGCTAGAGGACGAAGGAGGGCTCCAACTCGTGTTAGAGGGCGAGGGCATTCTAGAGTTGCTCCAGTTGTGCCACCAGTGGATCGAGTATAGGTTCATGTTATTGAGGAGCAAGTGGAGGTGCCTGTAGCATAGCCGGCCTTAGTGGATTTTATGTCCGCACCAGGATTCTAGGAGAGATCATGGGTCGTATGCCGCGGCTCATGGATTCTATGACTCATGCTAGTTTATTTCCATCAGATCCAGCCATATCTCAAGCAGGAGGGGGAGCACAAACCCTATTGCTCAGGCTCCAAGGCATTCAGGTGCCGTTATCAGACCCCGGGTGCACTACCCGTGGGCGGAGCTCAGCCAGTTACAGCAGAAATACATGAGCCCAGACCAACTGTGGCCGGCGAGCCGCATAAGCTATTGGATAGAAGGATCAGGCTACACCCTCCTGCCTTTGGAGGTGAGCGACATGAGGACCCCCGGGACTTTGTTGGTCATTGCAAGGACAGACTGCACAACAAGAGGATATTGGTGTCCAACGGGGCGGACTTTACCATCTTTCAGTTGGAGGGAAGGGCCCGTAGATGGTGGCAGTCTTATCTTCTAGGCATGCCAGCAGGTTCAACTCCCTTGACTTGGGACCAGTTCACACGCATTTTCCTGGATAGATATATTCCACCCTCTCAGAGGGAAGAGTTGTGATTTCAGTTCGAGTAGCTCTAGCAGGGCCAAATGTTAGTGACCGACTATGAGGTGAGATTCTCTAAGTTGTCTAGCCATGCACTTATGATACTTCCTACCGATACAGAGAGAGTGCGGAGGTTTATCGCGGGTTTGCACTCTTGTATCCAGGTTATAATTTATTTGTTGGCCCGAAATTTAATTGGAGGTAATATGTGATAGTAGAAGACTTTTGGAATTTACTATAAGTTAAAGAATCATTTAATTACTGCTATCTATTGTGTTATTATTATTATTATTCACATATTCCATGCATATTTAGCTTTCCTGTATTTTGTTGTTGGCCCATAGTAAGTATCGATGTCGACCCTTCGTCGCTACTTCTTCGAGGTTAGACTGGATACTTACTGGGTACATGTTATTTATGTACTCATGCTACACTTCAGCACTAATCATGCAGGATTTGAGGCAGGTGCATGTGGCAGTCACTCCGGCGCACACCCACGTTACCCGAGGCTTAGTGGTGAGCTGCGTTCTGAGTTCGTTCTGCAGCATCTAGTCTCTCTTTTGAATTTACTTGTTATCTACTCTATTTGAGACAGTAGCTTAGTGTTTTATATATTCTACTAGTTGCTCATACACTTGTGACATGGGGTCTTGGAAACATACTAGTATACATTTGATAGTTTTTGGGTATTTATATCACTATACTTGCTGCTTTATGAGCTTACGCTTACTTTACTAAATTTCTCACTTCTCAGTTGCTTAATAAATACAAATCAACTACTTTGAAATTATTAAAAGGAATAAATACATGGCTAGTTCACGTGTTGGCTTGCCTAGCAGCGACGTTGGGCGTCATTACGGCCTATAGGAAAAATTCGAGCGTGACAGATTGAATATATATAAATTAGAGTTTTATCTTCAAGTTGACTGAATATTTTACCACGAAATTGAAAATCAAAAATCCTTTCATACATTTCAAATTGTTCAAATCTATATTGAAGTGAAAAAATGACTTAATCTACTATGTGTAAAAACTAATCAACTCTAAAATATTCTTTATGAGACTTTGTGGTTTTATTATCAATATTTGTATCATACTATTTCTTTATATATATATATATATATATATGGAGCCCTTCAAATTTGGGTGCATGAAGCGACTGCTTTAGTTGCTTCACGTTTGAGCCACCCCTGATGTAATACAAAATACTGATAAGACCAAAAAGAATTTAAAAACTCATCAGCCATGTAGTTAAAATGAAACAGAGATCACAATATATAGTTGGATTCGATAATGAGTGGTCAAGAAAAGAATTGGTAAGATCAAGAGATAGATAAGAAATTAAAAATAATTTAATACTCATTATTGTATAATTACTTCGAAAAATGAAACGGAGAGTTTTCATTGGATTTGCAAAGTAAAATAAGAGGAGTAGGGAGAAGTCGTTTCTAGTTTAGAATGCTAGTACTCCTAATTTTAGTTCACATTTTCTTCTTTTAAGTCATTAAAGCTGCTTATTTTACCCAATTAAATTGAATCTCTCTCCCATATTTAATATTCATAATTAATGTATATAATGAAAGATGTAATTTAATTTCAAAATTTCCTCTTCTTCCCTTATTTAAACTCTTAACAATAATTATGTAGGAAAAATTTAATAATTATGTAGGATGACAGAGGAAAAGATAAATAAGAATGTTGGCTTTTGAGAACTGCCGCATCATCTTGCTAATTCCCAACTCTATATTTATAAATAGGTGGGTTCCATCATATAGTTGTGTACTTTAGGAAGTATAAACAAGTGTTCCCACAATGGGGTCTACAAACTGAACCGGAAAATTGCACCAAATCAAAAAGTCAAACCAAATCGACTGAAAAATTCGATTAGGTTTGGTTTAATTTGGTTTATTATATATACTTCTATAACTTTATATATAATTTTCTGTAAAAATTATCTAAAAATATTTGGAATTCTTTTATGGGATGTAATATTTAATAGAATATGAAGTGCTCCATTTTTATTGACTTTATATAATGAGCTGTATGATCACTTTCTTATCAAGTGTTACTGAAATGCGTAAATCTCTTTATTCTTCCATATTCATATGTCAATACCTATGAAATTCTTATATTTATTTTGAATTTGAAGTGGTATTCGATAATTTAAAATAAATAGAACATATCATTATTTAGGTATCATATTAATTTTTATGCTTGATTATTAAATTTGATTAACATTGAAAGTATACATCAACGAAAAATTATTGTCAAACGACTAAAAAAATACCGATCATGTGTTACTAATAAAATTCTCCCATAAGAATATTTTAATAGATCATATGTTTGTCAATTTTTTAATTTTTACTAAATATATATTTACTTATAAAAAATTTAATAAAGTAAGATTGAATAATATCCATGTACAAAAAATTCGAAAATCCGACAAAACCGAATAAATAGCTGGTTTGATTTAATTTTGATAAAAATGAAACCAACCCGTCTATGCACCCCCCTAGTTCTCACAATGTGAATGAGTTTAAATAAAGACGTTTGTTCCCATCATATTGATAATGAGAATGGTGTGCGATAGGAAATAAATCGTGCATCTTATTGTATGGTTGAGGGTCAAGAAGTCTTCCCAAAAGAGTCAATCGCACGAGCCGTAGTTGCAACAGAGGCTCATTTACAAAAAAAAGTCAATAGAGTTTGTGATGCATTAAAGAAGACGAGAATTGATAGCTATTGTGTGTTTAGATGCGTAACTAGGAAAAAGGTTAGATAGATTGGCGATACAAGTTATAAACTGTGGTGTTCCATCGTTGACCAAATAAGAACTAAATGGGATTAATTGCAAAGCAAGATTTATTTATTTATTTGTGTTAGATTCGAAAATTAACAGTGACTTTGTCAAGATTTAAGAGAAGAAAATGTAATTTAAAACCTCCATTTCTATATATGTGGGTGGGGCGAGAAGAAATGGGAGGGAAAGAGGGTAGTGAGGTAGTAAGTCACGTGGCATCCATCTCACCAAATATCAGTCCATGTGGGATTTGAATCGCTAAGTTGAAATCTTGCCCTTTTCCCATGATTTGTAACAGTAAACAAATTGGTGAGAGGAATATTTCGTTACATTAGAGCAGTGAAGGAGATGATCAACTTCATTATTGCATATACTCTCCAAATCAAATTAGATTTGGAAATTAAAACTAACTTCTAAGAATATGGATATTTTAGTCCATTGGGAAAATCGAATGAACACGTGCGTAGAAATATGAAGGTCTCAGTGGAGTATTATTAAGGATATTGTTATGGTACCAAAATTGAAGAAATAAATGTCTAAGTGGATGCCGCTTTGTAAGTGTGACATATGATGAAAAGGTGTTAAAAGGAGACGGGGTAGACTTGTTCCATTTTTATTTTTTAACTAAATGTGCAATGATTCATAGATCTCTATATAGAGAGAGAGAGGATACCGACTAGTGTTGAATTGAATAAGAACGTAGCAGAATTGATCATTTGCGTTGAGTCATATATAGTTGATTCACATAGTGTAATTGTTAGCTACATCGTAAAAAAATTCGAACAAAACCGATATATATTATATACTTTTAAGACTTTATATAATATTTTCTTATAATAAAAAATCAAAAAATATGTGGGATCCTCTCATGAGATGTAATATTTAATAGAACTATGAAGTTTGCATTTACTCTTATTTACTTTAAATAATGGGTTGCAACACTTTCTTACCAGGGTGCTATTGAATTACGCCAATCATCTCTTTGTTCTTTTATATTCATATGTCAAGATTTCTTATATCTTTTTCGAATTGAAGTGATATTTTGATAAAATTAAAATTAAATAGAACGTATCATTATTTAGTTATCATATTGACTTTTATGTTTAATTATTAAATTAGATTAACCTTCAAAGTATACATGAACGAAAAATTATCGTTAGACGACTATGAAAATAGTTATCATGTGTTACCCAAAAAAGTCTCCCATAAGAATATTTTAATAGATTATATGTTTCTCAATATTTTTAATTTTTATTAAATATATATTCATTTAACAAAACTTTATCTACGACTTTAACAAAATAAGATTGAAAGAATATTTATGTAACCATAAAATCCGAAAACCCGAAAAATCTGACAAAACCGAATCAATCCAAATCGATATAGTTGGTTTGGTTTGATTTTGACAAAAATCTGAAATAACGCGGTCCATATACACTCCTAATTTGTACCCTATAAAATTAAAATACGTAAGAAAATTACATGTCTCTAATTAAACTTTTATTGTTCATCTTCATAGGTGAAAACAATACCCAATCATGTCGACCTCGACAAAAAAGTTACCATATAACAATCCACATTGATCGGTCACAAAAACTTGTACTATCTCAAAACTTTTATTCTATTCACATCAATATTTTTTTAATTGATGTACTATATGACTCGATATACACGTGGAACGCACGTATCGAGAAACTAGTACTTATAAAATATATGAAACAACAAATTTTCTCAAATAAAAAACAGAAACAGAAAAACAGTAGTATAGCATAAATTTAATTAATCAAAAGCAAAATCTGAAAATATATTTCGGAATGAAATCGAGCCCACTAAATGCACAGTGTGTTCTTAAGAAAATTATTCCCCTCAAGTACCCGAAGTTTTGGAATATTATTCTCCTAGGATAGAACGACTTAACTCACCGGTGTATTGGTACAAAAAACTTTGATAAACTTCGAACCACTTAATGGTTGTAAAACACACTGGAAAATTTCATGCAGAAGAAGAAGAAAAAAGAACTGAAAGTTTTGTTTGGAAAGATTCTAGGATCAAGGCATATTTATATCCATTTTCTGGCACTATTTCTAAAACGTTTGCAACCTTTTAGAAACAACTATGGTTGTTGGAACAGGAGGGAACGATTCCAATTTTAAATATTTCGGGAATTTAATTTAAAATAATCCAAAAAATAAACGGACTAGATCGCGTCACGGGCCCTGGGTTATTCCAGGTTGATTTTTTCTTAATTGATTAAATAATTGATTGAAATTTTGTCCAAAAAGATTAAATAATCAATCTTTGACCAAATCCGAAGCCGAGCCAAGCGACGACAATGGCACGAGGCTTACTTTCTTTCCAACCCATTTAACACCAAGGGAAGTGCTTTCTCAATACAAGCACATTCATTTTTCTTTCCACCACCAATTAGGGACACTTGCTCTTTCCAAAGCAAAAGGGAGCTCACTTTCCGTTTCACTTTCTTCCCTCCATTTCCCATTCACCAATCTTTGAATCCCAACAATCCCCCCGCATGAATGGGGAAAGACTATAAGACAAAGGAATGCACGGACGAGTGTGTGATTTACATGCAAGGATTAATTGCATCTGGATAAGTATGTTTTCCTTTAAACTTTCCGTAATGAACTTATATCGGGTATACTCGGTCAATCAGTAGATTCGATATCTTTGAACCGTCGAGCTTTGTTGTATATCTAGACAATATAAGTCACACAATCATCCGTCAACCATCTATAGTTCTCACGGTTGTATCCGTTGCAGTGATGAACACCGTCTGGTTTCATGTGTGCTTAAAGAATGGACATTTATTTTCATTCCCCTTGAAGCGGCTTACACTTCACACTCATGTAGGTGACTTCTAAATGTGTAATCATGTAGACACGCTATTTGGTCATTTTCTTCCAGACTTAGCAAATCATTAAAAAGCTTTAAGCTTTATTGACTCATCAAAAAGTCTTAATGCTTTATTCGGATTTCTGAACATTGTCTTCATCACGAGAATGTGTTGAGTTATTTGACAATGTTGAACAGTCATTCATAACTTTGTTTTATCTCTGTGAACCAATCTCTTAGGATCTCTAGTCTGCTAGGTAGAGTTACCGCCATGATGACTTGTCATAGGCCTTAATCCCAACCCTTCGATGATCTTTCTACTGCCTCTCTAGATAGGCCTTTTGTAAGTGGATCTGACGCGTTAACTCGTAAGTTTACGTAGTCAATCTTGATAACACAACTAGAGAGTAGTTGTCTAACGGTATTGTGTCTCCGTCGTATGTGACGAGATTTTTCGTTATACATAACGCTCTTTGCCCTGCTTATTTCCGCTTGACTATCACAATGTATACATATAGGTGCCAAATATTTGGGCCAAAATGAAATATCTTCCATGAAATTTCAGAGCCATTCAGCTTCTTCACCGGCCTTGTCTAAAGCTATGAATTCAGATTCCATTGTAAAACAGGCGATGCATGTTTGTTTGGATGATTTCCAAGACATTGCTCTACCCCCAATTGTGAATACATATCCATTCGTGGATTTAACTTCAGATGATCCGTTGATCCAATTTGCATCACTATATCCCTCAATCACGCATGGATATTTGTTATAATGCAGAGCATAGTCTTGTGTATGTTTAAGAAACCAAAGAACTCGTTTCACTGCCATCCAATGTATTTGATTGGGATAATTTGTAAACTGACTCAGTTTGCTAATAGCACATGCTACATCTGGTCGCGTACAATTCATGATATACATCAAACTTCTCAATACTCTTGCATAATCCAATTGTGAGTCACTTTCACCTTCATTTTTTTGAAGTGCATAACTTGCGTCAATTGGAGTCTTGGCAATCTTGAAATCCAAACTTGTCAAGTACTTTTTCAATGTAGTGAGACTGTGATAGTGCGAGACCTTGTGGATCCTTATGAATTTTGATTCCTAAAATCACATCAACAACTCCTAAGTCTTTCATGTCGAATTTGCTATCCAGCACGCGCTTAGTAGCATTTATATCTACCATATCTTCGCTCATTCTCAACATGTCATCAACATATAAACAAAAAATGACTTCATGACCTGGAGAATTTTTAATGTAAACATATTTGTCACACTCGTTGATTTTAAATCCACTTGCCAACATTGTTTGGTTAAATTTGGAGTACCATTGTTTGGGTGCTTTTTAAGTCCATAAAGTGACTTAACAAGTTAATACACTTTCTTTTCTTTACCCGGAACCACAAAACCTTCTGGTTTTTCCATGTAAATCTCTTCCTTCAATTCTCCTTTTAAAAAAATTGTTTTAACATTTGGATTTCAAGACCAAACACGGCCGCAGTGCCACTAACACCCTAGTAGATGTTATCCTCATTACTGGCGAGTAAGTGTCAAAGTAATCAAGACCTTTCTTTTGTCTATAACCTTTGACAACAAGTCTTGCCTTATATTTGTCAATAGTGCCATCAGCTTTCATTTCCATTTAAAGTTTCATTTCGGACCTAAAGGCATATTTCCTGAAGGAAGATCAACCAATTCTCATGTATGGTTATCCAAAATTGATTGAATCTCACTATTGTCTGCCTCTTTCTAAAAAGCTAAACCAGAAGATAACATAGCTACTTTGAAAGTTTGAGGCTCATTTTCAAGAAAGAAAGTCACAAAATTTGGTCCAAAGGAAGTAGATATTCTTTGACGTTTGCTACGCTTTGGATCCTCTTCATTTGGAGTATTTTCCTTTGGTTCTTCCCGTGGTCGTTTTGGTATTTCATACGACTCGCATTCAGTTTTATATGGATAGATGCTTTCAAAGAATTCAGCATTATCTGATTCAATACCATTTTATACGGTTAGCTGTAAGGATAGCTTCTCCCCACAAATTTTGCGGTAAGTATTTATAACGCACTCATCATTTCTTTTAATGTCCAATTTTTTGTTTCTGCAATTCCATTGGATTGAGATGTGTAGGGGCAGTAGTTTGATGGATAATTCCATATTCCGAACATATTTCTACAAACTGAGATTCGTATTCTCCATCCATATCACTTCTAATAATTTTAATCTTGTCCAAATACATACATAACCCCTTAAACTTGACACCAAGTTTCACTTAGACACTTCAACTGAGGCTTTCTCCTGATGAACACCTAAACTTTCTACAAAATGTTCCTATTAAACACATTTTGCTAATATGTAATAGTACGTGTGTGTCATATCTTACAAGCGCGTGAAAAGCTAATCTTGCATATTGTTGACCAGGAAATGCATAGCTTTTGGCCGGAAAGTAACCTACAGCAATTACCTTTTCTCTAAACTATTTTCAAACTATTTTTTTCTTCTATGGTCATCTCCCCCACTTGCTTTCTTTTTTAGATGTTTCTGGTGACCACCATAATCACCGACTCCTCTTTCTCCTTCAAATCCAACCACCAACATCACCACTATCTCCTCCCTGGTCTTTTCCAGTTCCGCCGTCGGCCACTATATCTCACCACTATGTTTTTCTTCTTCGCACTCGGCATTGCTACCACATTGTCACCACCACCACCTCCTCCTTCAAGTCCGATCACTACCACCACTGCCTTATTCTTTATCAAATCTGACCATTATCTGTTGGGATTACATGAAGGAAGTTGGGATGTTGATGTTAGCCCTTTTGTATTTAGGACTAGCCCAGTTTTTATTTATGAGTAGGTTAGTTAAGAGGCCCAATGTCTATATATAGGTATAGAGGCAGAATTTTATGGACTTTTTGGCATTTTGTTCATTTTACAGAAATATGAAATACTATCTCTCCAATTTTTTCTCTTCTTTTAAGCCCTAGGTATAATTTTTGTCAATCTCTCTTTCAATTTTTTATGTTGACATGGTATCAGAGCGGGGGATCCTATGATTCTCGTCATTCTCTATCTAGCGATGTTACCCTCATTTGTTTTCGTTGAGTTTTTCGTCTTCGTCAGAGATTTCTCATTTCGCCGAAAATTCACGATTTTTTTGATTTGTGTCGGAATTTTTTGAAGTTTTGTGTGGATTTCTTCTCCTCTGCTGCCCGAGTTTTATTTTCGAGGATAAAGATTTTGTGTTCACTCAGTTTCGTCGTCTCAATTTCACCGAAGCTAAAGTCAATTGCGTCTCAATTTCACCGGAGCTAAAGTTGATTTCTGCTGCATTTTATTTTCAAGGCCTTTGCTTCTGTAGGTTGCGAAGAAGTCTGGTATAGTCGGTCTCTGTCTAACTTGTTGTATGTGTAGTTATGTGTGTTGTTGTGTTGTTGACGGTGTAGACTCTTTCATTTTTTTTAATCAATTTACTTCTACAATGGTTAATTATGTTCCTGAAACATTTTCGTCCACTACGTATGCCATTCTTGGGGACTGGTTTTGGAAGATGTAGATGTAGTATGATCATGTCGTTATATGCAAGAAATAAAATAGGGTTCATAGATAGGTCTTGTGCTAAACCTGCCGAGAATTATCCTCAATATAGGCAGTGGGATAGGTGTAATAATATGGCCATATCATGATTAACTAGCTCGCTATCACCGGATATAGCTGAGAGTGTGCAGTATTCCGAGACTACTAAAAGTGTCTGGTTGCAATTAAATAATAGATATGGGAGTGTTAATAGAACCAAAGTTTTTGAAATAAAGAGAGAACTTGCTTCTAGTTTCCAAGGGACACTCGATATTGCTTCATATTTCAACAAACTTAAAAACTATGGGATGAATTGGGGATTATGTGCAATAGTCATGCAAATTATTGTTTTGTGCTGCTAAGGTGGGTCTCCAAAAAGGGGAAGGAATAGGATAAGGCCGATCAATTTCTCATGGGCCTCAATGAGGTCTACATAGGGGTTAGAATCAACATTTTGATAGTGCGGCATGTTCCATCTCTTGATATTGCCTATAACATTTTGTTGCAAGATGAAAAACAAAGACAGGTTATCCCCAACACTCAGTTCAACTCAGAATCAACTTCTTTTAATGCGAATTTAACACAAGAATTTGCATGACTTGCACATAATCCCCAATTTCTCATGGGCCTCAATGAGGTCTACATAGGGGTTAGAAGCAACATTTTGATAATGCAGCATGTTCCATCTCTTGATATTGTCTATAACATTATGTTGCAAGATGAAAAACAAAGACATGTTATCCCCAACACTAAGTTCAACTCAGAATCAACTTCTTTTAATGCTAATTTTAACAAGCCTCCCCTCAATTTTCACCTCAAAAGTTGTACAAACAAAGAGTCAATTTTGATCAAAATGGCCAGAAGGTGAACTTTAAGCAAACCAAGGTTTCTCTGCCTTGCAAGTATTGTGAAAAACATGGTCACACAATTGAAAAATATTACAAATTACATGAATTTCCTCCAAATTTCAATTTTACAAAGGGGCAGTCTAAAAGATTTGGTACTGCTACAAGTGTTGAGGGGAAGTCTTCTGGTATCTCTGAACCTTCTTCATCATATTCTTCACCTGGGCAAGACTCTTTGGTTCCTGGCCTGACCAAGGAGCAGTACCTTTAGTTGATGAACCTGCTCCAACAGTCTACACTGGGTGAATCTAGTTCTCAGCCAATTCTCATGGGTTCTGCCAATTTTGCTGGTATTAATTCTTCTTCGCATGTGTGTTCGGATGATAGTTCTACTGTGCGCATGTTAACTAGTGTAGCTGGAATGGTTTAGATAGTGGATTCTGGAGCAACTGACCATATGGCTTCTAACAAAAATCTTCTCTTTAACATCATACCTCTTCTTATCCCTTATCTAGTTTCTCTACCTAATGGTTACAAGGTTAAGATTACCTGCACAAGCTCTTTGACTTTGCTGCCATATTTTATCCTTCATCATGTATTGTACATTCCTACTTTCCATTATAATTTAATTTATGCGAGCAAATTGATTATTCAGTTCAACTGTAATATACTGTTCACTTCCTTCTCATGTATGCTTCTGCAGGCCCATTCTATGAAGAAGCTTCTGGAGCTTGGTAGAATGGACCAAGGACTATACAAGCTCTACCTTAATCATTTTGCTCCTTATGAACTCTCTAAGTCTGTTGTTCCTAATATTAGTAATTCTATTTCTGCTTTTAATAATGTGGTACAAAATGTTGATTTTTCATTGCATGTAAATCAGCTAGTTATGAATTCAAATTATGTTGCTCCTTTACCATCTTGTATTGTTCAGTAAATTGTGAATAAAAATGATGTTCTTTGGAATCATAGATTAGGATATGTTCCTTTTGTGCAAATAAAAAATATACCTTGTATTTTTAATGACCTGTCAGCCAAACAATCTTTCACATGTCCTATTTGTCCCTTAGCTAGACAGCCTAGGTTATCGTTCCCAGATAGCTCTTCTCAGTCTACCTCATTGTTCCAACTTATTCATGTTGATACTTGGGGACCTTACCACACTCAAAGATATTTTGGTGCTAAGTACTTTATTACCATAGTTGATGACTATAGCAGAGCAACATGGACACATTTGTTGTACTTTTTAACCTATGTATTTTCTGTGCTTAAAGCATTTATAACCATGGTGAAAACTCAATTTCAACTTTCTATCCAAAAGATTAGAAGTTATAATGCTTTAGAGATTGGATTTTCTACATTAGCCCCCCAATTTTTTTCCGATAATGGGATAATCCATCAAACCACTTGTCCACACACACCACAACAGAATGGTGTGGTTGAGATAAAACATAGACACCTACTTGAAACTTCAAGAGCTCTTCTGTTTCAATCCAATCTTCCTATAAAATTTTGGGGAGATTGTGTGTTGACAACAACTTACCTTATTAATAGATTTCCATATCCAGTTTAATCCAAAAGAGCCCCTTTTGAATTATTATATGGTCATCCTCCTTCTTATTCTCATTTAAGGCATTTTGGTTGTCTATGTTATGTTGTAGTCCCCAAGTGTCACAAGGATAAGTTCCACCCTAGAGCTTTTCCTTATGTGTTTATTGGGTATCCTTTTGCCAAAAAGGGGTACAAGTTATACAACTTGCAAACTAAGTCTGTTTTGTTTTCAACAGATGTTGTGTTTCATGAATCTGTGTTTCCTTATAAGATTCCCTCTTCTGCTCCTACTCCTTCTTCTTATCCTTCTCTTCCTTTGTTATATGATACTTCTTCCTTTGTTACTATCCCACCTTCTGCTACCTCCTCACCTTCTGATGACTCTGTGCCTTCTTCTTCATCACCCGATAATGTGTTACCCCCTCCTTCTGAGCTTAGGAAAAGCACCAGATCCCATCATCTTCTTTCCCATCTGCATGACTATGTTTTTAACCTTCCTCTTTCTATTTCTTGCTCAACCACTACTTCTAATTACACTACACAACCTGTTCCAGTGGAGCCTTATTCATACACTTAGCTTGTTGTCATTCCTGTTTGGCAAGGGGCAATAATGGGAATTTGCGGCTTTAGAGGCAAATCAAACTTGAAAAATTGTTGAGCTTCCTATTGGTAAGAAGCCCATAGGAAGTAAGTGGGTTTATAAAATAAAATATAAAGCTGATGGAAGTGTGGAAAGATATAAGTCACAAATAGTGGCTCGAGGTGACACTCAAGTAGAGGGGATTGATTTTAATGAAACATTTTCTCATGTGGTTAAAATGTGTATTGTCAGATGTTTAGTTGTTATTGCAGTTAAAAAACAATGGCATTTGTTTCAGTTAGATGTTAATAACACTTTTTTACATGGGATTTAGATGAGGAAGTTTATATGAATCTCCGTCAGGGCCTTTCTATTGGTTCCTCATCCTCTGGATCTGCTACTTTAGTCTACAAGCTGCAAAAATCTCTTTATGGTCTAAGACATGCTTCTCGACAGTGGTATGCAAAGCTGTCTCAAGCCCTTTATTCCATAGGATACTCTCACTCTTTAAATGACTATTCTTTGTTTGTTAAGAGAACTAGTCTTCTTCTATTTTTGTAGCAGTTTATGTTGATGACATTATATTAACTAGGGATGATTTGTCTAAAATTTCTGCCCTTAAGAGTTTTTTTTATGTTCATTTTAAGATCAAAGACTTAGGTTTGCTTAACTATTTTTTGGGTATTGAAGTATTCTATCACAAGTCTGGGGTCCTTTTGCATCAAAAGAAGTTCATTTATGATTTGCTTCTTGAGTTTCATTGTCTTGATGCTTCTAAAGTGGTCAGCCTTTGGACATTGCTCACAAGTTTCATTCTGATATTGGTGAGCTATTGCCTAAGCCTGAATCTTATAGAAGTTTGGTTGGCAAGCTCAACTTTTTGACTCATACTTGGCCAGATTTATGTTTTGGTGTCCAATATTTGAGTCAGTTTATAAAGACACTTCGGGTCCCTCATATGGCTGCTGCTTTGCATGTTTTGAGATACTTAAAGTTTACTTCTGATTTCGGGGTGTTTCTCAGTAATTCTCCTTATTTCTCTCTGCTTGCTAGTTTTGATAGTGATTGGGCTGCTTGTCATGAATCTAGACGCTTTGTCATTGGTTTCTGCTTTCATTTGGGCGGTCGTCTCCTTAGTTGGAAATCTAAAAAGCAGAATATATTCTCTTTGTCTTCAGTTGAAGTAGAATATAGGGCTATAAGTAAAGTGGTGGCTGAACTAGCCTGGTTGGTCCAGTTATTATCTGATTTGGGTCTTTCTATTGATACTCCAATCCCTGTTTTGTGCGATAGCCAGGCTGCTATTCACATTGCCAAGAATCCGGTGTTTCATGAGTGCACTAAACACATCAGAGTTGATTGTCATTTTATTCGCACCAAAATAGCTGAGGGCCTCATCTCTTTATCTCATGTTCCTACTTCTTCTCAAATGGCTGACATTTTTACTAACCCTTTGACAGGTTTGCAACATCGCACTTTGACTGGCAAGTTGGGTGTGTGCCCACCCTCCAACTTGAGGAGGGGTGTTGGGATTACATGAAGGAAGTTGGGTTGTTGATGTTAGCCCTTCTGTATTTGGGCCTGGCCCAGTTTTTATTTATGAGTAGATTAGTTAAGAGGCACAATGTATATATATATAGGTAAAGAGACAGAAGTTTCTAGACTTTTTGGCATTTGTTCATTTTACAAAGATAAAATATTTTCTTTCCAATTTTCTCTCTTCTTTCAAGCCCTAGGTATAATTTTTGTCAATCTCTCTTTCAATTTTGTATGTTGACATTATCAATGCTATTTTCATCCCTTTTATCAGATCTGGGCACCCACCACCACAATCGCATTTTAATTTAGGTAAATTTATTTTTTTGGAAGAAGAATCGAAGCAAATGAATGATTAACAGACAAGTTAATGACTGCCTGCTATGAGATGTCATTCATCAAGACTTGAATACAAAAAAACTTTCATTTTAGATTTGTGTTGTAGCTAAAGTTGATTGATAGCATATTCTGTCGGTGACGGCAACGGTATTCCCGTCCATCAACTCTGTTTTTCTCTTTCTTTTTTGGGTCAAATTGTTTTTAATATTGCCTATTTTAGTTTTGCGGACCTGTAAATTTTTTATTGGTTTGGTCTTCCATTTTAAAAGAGAGTGAGATTCACGTATTAGTGTTGGTTTGGATTTATCAAATTTGTGTTTAATAGGTATATTTTATATAGAGTAGTGGTTAATAGGAACAAGCGTTGGTTGAGGTGTCTAAGTTGAATTTGGTGTCAAGTTTAAGGGTCTGTCTATGTATTGGCCTTTAATATTTGTATTCAAATGATTCTCCACTTCATTCTTGTATTGCTTACATGTTTCAATTGCTTCATCATTACTACTAAGCAAAGAAATATAACAATTGAGTAAAATTTTTAATAAAAGTTATAAAATACTTTTTTCACCACGAGATGGTGTTGATTTCATATCACAAATGTCAGTATGAATTAAGTCTAAAAGATTTGAATTCCTTTCAACAGACTTATAAGGATGTTTTACAAACTTAGATTCGACACATCTTTGACATTTTAATTTATTACACTCGAATATAGGCAATACTTCTAATTAATTAACTTTCGCAATATTTTGTAATTGACATGTCCTAAACGAATATACCATAAATAATTTGACTCTAATAAATAAGAAGAAGCTGAAATTTATTAATACTGTCAACAACTATTACGTTGAGTTTGAAAAGGCCCTCTGTGAGGTAGCCCTTTCCAACATACATATCTTGCTTACAATAACTTTGTCAGATACAAATACACATTTGAATCCATTCTTAACAAGTAAAGAAGTTGAAACAAAAAATTTCCTAATAGTAGGCACATGAAGAACGTTGTTCCGTGTTAACACCTTGCCGGAAGTCATCTTCAGGAATATCTTCTCATAACCCTCAATCTTGACTGTTACTGTAGTTTTCATGGAAAGCTCTTCTTCAGGACCAGCAGTAGAGTGAGTCGCGAATGCTTCTTTGACACCACAAACATATCAAGTGGCTCCAGAGTCAATCCACCACTCCTTCGGATTTCCAACTAGTTGCATTCCTAAAGCATTGAAAACAAATCATCAATGTCATCAATTTTCTCCACTATGTTGGACTTTCCCTTTTTCTTTTCCTTTTTCGGGAGACGACAATCAAGGGCTTTGTGACCAGATTTTCTACAATTGTAATAGTTTTCCTTGATTTCTTCTTGTTCTGCTCCTTAGTCTATCCAGAAGATTCTTCCTCTTCTTACTTTTTGGAGCAGTCTTCTCAACGATATTAGCTCCCATAATCGTTGAATTTGTTATCTTCCTCAATATTGAGACGAATCACAAGATTTTTCAACTTCATTTCTTTGCGTTTGTACTTTAGATAGTTTTGGAAATCTCTTCACGCACTTAAAATGCTTCATTCACTACCATACCTTCAGCAATAAGGTCGTAAAAAATAAGTTGAAGCTCTTGAACTTGTTCCAACAGTTTTGTTGTCTATCATTTTATAGTCTAGAAACTTGATAACCACAAACTTTTTCAAGCATGCATCTCTAGTCCAGTACTTCTTCTCAAGTGCGTCCCATAATTCTTTCGAGGTATTCATAGCATTGTATACATTGTACAAGTCATCCTCTAAAACACTTAAGATGTAGTCTTTGCAAAGAAAATCTGCATGTTTCCATGCCTCAATAATCATAAACTTCTCATTGTCTGGCATGTCAATGGAAGGCACTGGAGGGTCTTAGTGGTGAACTTCAGCATACCAAGTGTGGTAAGCCAAGAGAACACCCTTTGCTGTCATCCTTTGAAGTTGGCTCCAGAAAATTTCTCCAATTGTTTGGCTGGTGGTACAACAGTTCGGCTTGACGAGGCTATTGTCGTTGCCGCAACAGTCGTAGAAGAATTTCCATTATCAATTGGATTTCTCATTGTCCACAATAGAAGAGTTCAATTAAAGGCAGAAAAAAGAACAGTAAACAATATTATAATTAATGATTAAAAAGTACATTTAATAAACAAAAACCGAGTTTTGTATATACTATTTCACAATAAAACAATGAAGTTTTTATGTTCTTCAAATCGTTTCTGAATTTTAATACTCCGATGAAGTTTTTATATCTTCAAATCAGAAATAGAAAAATTCAGACGAACTAGAAAATCACAAAGATTTTAATCTCCAAAGCAGGATATAGATTACAGTATATTTATAGTCAAACTGTAATGCTATAAAATATATGAAACAAGTTTTCTGAAACAAAAAACAGAAATAGAAAGACAGTAGTATAGTAGAAATTTAACTAATCAGAAACAAAATCTGAAAATATATTTAGGAATGAATCGAGCGCACTAAATGCACAGAGTGTCCTTAAGGAAACTATTTCCCTCAAGTACCCGAAGTTTTATAACTTATGATTATTAATTATTATAACTTATGATTATATGCTTATCATAAAATAAATTATATTTATCATAAAAAATCATCTTAACTAAGCGCAGTTGTATTTAAAATAAAATGACAAATAGAATATTTTGTATTTGAATCGATCTGGAATCTAAATTTCGAAGAAATTACGCCTTATAAGTGTAAACAGTTCTAACGTTATTTAAGTCATTTTAACATAAAAGAGTTTATCGGCATTTTTTTATCAAATATTGCAGCAATTTATTCTCAATTTCGCACTTGTAACCTAAACACGTAACTGCTTATTTATTAAATTAGTATCAGCACTTAAAATTACTTTGTAGAACCCCAATACTTATCAGCTACTTCAAATCAACTAATCCAAACGGGCTCTAAGTCCCTAGTGTTACAAAATGTAAGCTCTTACAACTACTACAAGAGGTTAATAAATACCTCCGTCCAGATTTCGTGTTTCAGTTATGTAAGTGAAAAAATATTGGGAGAAATATATAGTATATCTCTTAGTCGGTAAAATGTATAGCATATAATATGCATATTTTATACATATTTCGTTTAATATTTGATTAGTTTTTGACCGACCGACCAAACATGTAACTTGCCAAAAAATATTGATAGGAAGCAATTCATTCTTTAATTGGCATTACGCGATCAGTCAGGGCCTCAAAGTGATATCAAAAAACTGGGCAGCGTACATTAAGTTCTCGCTATGCGGGGATCCGAGGAAGGACTGCACTACAAGAGTCAATTGTAGCAGTCTTATCTTACATTTCTGCAAGGGGTTGTTAATTTTCACGGCTCGAACCCGTGACCTCCTGGTCCATGACATCCACTTTACCCATTATGTCAAGGTTTCCCTGGAGATATCAAACAACGATGGAGAACAGAAAACTCTTAGGGGTCGTTTGGTAGGGGGAATTAGAAAAACTAATGCAAGCATTAGCTCTATGCATTACTAATACCTTGTTTGGTATATTTTTTCAACCTGTGTATAACTAATACTTGCATTAGTTATACATCATACTAGCATTATCCTATGCATAAGTAATGCATGGAAAACCATGACATTAGTAATACCAAGACTATTAATGCATGTATTAGCATGATTAAAGACAAAATTGTCCTTAGAGTCCGTAAAAGCTAGAGAATATGGAGGGCATTTTTGTAAACATTTATTTTTAAAAAAAAATTATGCAATGCATTATAATTTTAATGCACCACACCAAACAGTAGATAAGAAATAATATCTGCATAACTAATGCTTGCATTACTAATCCATACATTACTAATACACCTTATTTCGCACTATTCATATACACCTTACCAAACGACCCCTTAGAACTTATAAATATGCGTCCATGCACTAACTCACTACCTTAGGGAACAAATTGAAAATAATAGGTTTAATACTAATTAAAGATTCTTATTGAAAAGACATGTATCCCTCCCAAGCAGATTCTAAATTTTATTCGAAAGGGAAAAGGTAAGGCAGCACTATCATGAAAACATTTGTGGATGAAAATCATTCGCCGGGAAAAAGAACAAAGCTATGGCTATTGGCCACTAATTAATTTCCTCTAATCATACAGTTTCAATTCTAGTCAATGTCTATCATTGCCGACAGTCCACCTTAGTTTCCTCAAATCAATTCTAGCAATCATACACTTGGATGATTGCTAGGTTAGTGTAATCACTTAACATTTTTAGTATTCGCCTTCACTATGCTATTTTAATATTTTACTTTGACATTTACTCTAGTTTATAGCTTGAGTCGATTAGGTGGCGTAACTTTTATGTTTAAAAAAACACCTAAATAATCAATCATCTAACTGCTTAAATTAAAAATAATCAACGACTATTTACTATATGAACAATCAATAAATAATATATTTATAACTTTTATCAAAATATAATATATAAATATCGACTAGAAAAAATAGACAGTAAATCGAGTCAACTATTAATATAAAAGAAGAAAATAACAAAACCAAACCCAAAGCGAGCCCCTTTTTGAGTAGGGATTTTTTCATACTTATGCTAAATTAAAAACTTTATTACCAAAAATGTTCATGTTTACATAATTACCCGACCTACTGTCACGATCCGAAATCCCACTTTCAGGTCGTGACTGCGTCTAACGTTTCACCCGCTAGACTAGCCAACGTACACAATTACATTAACATAGTAACACTGAAATAACAGAAATACCTAGAACATTTTATATTCCTCTTTAAGTGCGGAAGCAGATAAATTCTGAATTACATACAAATACCCATAACACGATTCGTTTACAATATCCCAGAATCTGGAGTCACTAACTCACGAACGGTCTATGAGATTACTAAATACAAGGTCCGAAGGAATAATACATAATTGTCTCAGAACTAAGAAAAACAAGACAGAATGGAAAGATAAGGATGGCGGAGACGCCAAGGCCCACGAACGTCTGCATGTCTACCTTGAAATCTCCGGAGTGGGCTGAAGGATGCCCCCTCAATCAGTGCCCACTGGGTCCAGCTGCGCAGTCTGCACAACATAAAGAAGTGCAGGTGTAGCATCAGTACAACTGACCCCATGTACTGAGTAAGTGTCGAGCCTAACCTCGGCGAAGTAGTGACGAGGCTAGGACCGACAACAATATACATACCTGTGCAATTCTATATAATAACAGGAAAAATATCGACGGAAATAAACAAGTAAAAACAAGTACGGGGAGAACATGTTGAGGATAAAAGGGACAACAAAATACTAGCACAGTAGAACAGGATAATAATTGAAATGTAAAAGTAAAAGCAGGAATTTAACGTCTCAGAACAGATAATGAACAGCAAAAGGCACGGCATGTTCCCTCGTGCATAATCTCACAATCACTCGGCACGGAATGTCCGCTCGTGCATAAATAGAAAAATCACTCGGCACGGAATGTCCCCTCGTGCAATAAATAATACACAATCGGCACAGCATGTCCCCTCGTGCAATAAATAATAAACAATCGGCACAGCATGTCCCCTCGTGCGATAAATAATAAACACTCGGCACGGAATGTCCCCTCGTGCAATAAATAATAAACAATCGACACGGCATGTTCCCTCGTGCGATAAATAATAAACACTCGGCACGGAATGTCCCCTTGTGCAATAAATAATAAACAATTGGCACGGCATGTCCCCTCGTGCGATAAATAATATAAAAACAACAATATAATGTGAAATCTAACAATAAAAATTCTCAAGACGTACAGAAATACTCAATAAAATTCTATCGTCCCGGCAAGGGACTCAGCTATAACCAAACTCGCTTAGAAATATAATTTCAACAGTAAAAGCATCAACTGAACAAATAATTCGATAACTTCCCACGTCATGGAACAACATCAATGTATCACTTCTAAATTACCAATTACCCATAGTACAGAGAATATTGAGAACATGGTATGATTCATCACAATTGACCCACGAGCAATGCTTGACCACAACATATAGGTACTCGTCACCTCACATATACGTTGGACATGAATTACACATAGCAATTAAGACTCTATACCTATTCCCTCAAGCTAAGGTTAGGCCAAACACTTACCTCGGCTCAAAAAATGCAAGTCAAGCCTCAATTACAGTCTTGCCTCTCGAATCCAACTCCGAAACGATAATATCTAGACATAATTGACTTATTAACATCAATAATTACTCAATAAACCAATTCCATAGCCTAATTATGCATTTCCTATCATTCTTCCAAAATACCAAAATCCGACCTCGGACTCGCTTGGTCCAAACTCGAGGTTCGGACCAAACTCGATCACCCATTCCCCCACGAGCCCAAATATATAGTTTGTTTTGAAACCCGACCCCAAAATGAGGTTGAATTTCCCAAAATTCTCAAAACCCTAACTCTACCCAAAACCCCTAATTTCTACTTTGATTTCATGATTTTATGCCTAGATTCTAGGGTGAAATCTTGTAAAATGAAGTTAAGGAGTAAAGAAAATGAGTTAGAAATCACTTACTAATATTTTGGAGAAGAAAGAGTGTTTGGAAAACCGCCTCTTATGTTTTTAGGGCTTTGAAAATGAAAATAACTGAAATTTCCGTCTATTTATGCCCCTCTCAGGTCCCCCACCGCGGTCAGCAAAAAATGGACCGCGGCCGCGCTAGCAAGGACCAAGAAAAGCTGAAGAAAATCAAGAAAAATGACTGCAGTGACATGCTTTAGTATTTTGACCATAACTTTCTCTACAGATGTCCAAATTACGATTGCTTTACCTTTCTAGAAACTATACCCGAAGGGCTACAACTTTCGTTTTTGAATCATCTCAAATTTACTTGTAGATCAAAAGATATAAGCCTCCGAAGTCGGACCACTGACCCAGCCCCTCCACCGCGGACCGCCAAAACACGACCGCGGCCGCGAAGCGCCCCTCAGGTCCCCCCACTGCGGTCAGCGAAAAATGGACCGCGGACCGCAGTGGTGGGTTCAGAGAATTGACCCCCCGGACCTGCAACAGCTATATTTTAGCCTAAGGACATCTCAGGACCTACCCGGGACCCACCCGAACCCTCGGAACTTCAAACCGAGCGTTCCAACAAGTCCCAAATCATCCCACGAACTTATTCGAGTAATGAAACAACCAAAATAGCATCAAAAACAATGAATTGAACTTCAAAATCTATAGAATTTTCTCAATCTTCATAAACTATCAAATTTTCCATTTTTGATTCTAAACACGTCAAACCAAGTCTGTTTTACACCAAATTTTACAGATAGCTCATATAACACATATTAAACCTGTTCCAGGCTCCGGAACCATGATACAGGCCCGGTAACACAGGTTTCACATAAAAATTTATTTTCAAAAGTCTTTATTATTTTCAGAAAAATAATTTTCTTTAAAAAATCATTTCTTGGACTTGGGACCTCGGAATTCGATTCCGAGCATACGCCCAAGTCTCATATTTTCCTACGGACCCTCCGGGACCGTCAAATCACGGGTCCGGGTTCGTTTACCAAAAATGTAGACCAAAGTCAACTTTAATCAATTAATTATTATAAATTTCAACTTTTCATCAAGTTTTCACATAAAAACTTCCCGGCTACACGTCCGGGCTGCGCACACATATCAAGGTGAGATTAACGGAGACTTTCGGGGCCTCAGAACACAGATTTAGCTAAATTAACAAAGAATAAACTTTTGGGTCATCACACCTACACATGTTTAGTCTACAAAATATATACATTCCACCTTAAAAGACTCTCAATCCATTATTAATGGATTCAATCAAGGATTTAGTTACTCCCTTTTCAACTCTCTTTCATACTTTTTCAATGTGATAAACAGGTTGTTCCTTCAATTCAATTTGCAAAAGAGAACATGATCACTGTTATTTCTCTTTACACACACTCTCCGTCTTCTTCATTTCCACATACATACGGACGAATAGCAACTGATTCATTCCCAGATCGTTACTCTTGCTGAAAGGGAAGATTTTGGTTGATATGGCCACTACGAGGAAAATAATATGAGTAATTAACTTGATATAATCGATTAAATTACACCAACAATGCAGAACATCTTTACGTTCGCACGGTAAATAATTTAGCTCCGCTTTAAACTCAATATTGTTTGAGAAAATTAACTGGAAATGCGTGAGCAAACTGGATATCATATCTTTGTGCAATAAAAGTTCCGATGAGTTTGAAATTAAGATTGGGCTACCCAATTATATACAACTATAATATCATATCACTTTTTAAGACATCTATCAGATAAGACAGGTCGAAATTTTAAAAACACGAATACCCGAAATTATCAGAGACGACAGTTCAGGGGACGAAGCTTAAAAAGTTGAGCACTTGTGGTGTATTCAGAGCTGTATAATTTGATACCACAACCCGATTTTTGAAACATCCTTCTCTAAGGTTTGAATACCGCTGAGAAAACATATTGTTGAGCCACTGCGGCAATGCCCATTAGAAGCAACTATCTGGACAATAGCAGTGTTATCAAAAAGGCGAAAAGCCTAAGGATTGTTGGGGGTTTAATCGCAAATAAAGCATGGGCTTTGATGAAGAAAGGTGCAAGTTGAGAAAAATTACAAATATATATGTGTAGGTCAAGACTAATATCTATAAGCATGAATATCAAATATATGGACAAAAAAATTGAAGAAATTTATGATAAAGTGAAATACCAATTCCGCATTCCGCATTACGCTCATTGACAAAGAAAAATATGTCTTAGAGCTTTGATGACAACATTAAAGCGCCCGCTAAGTGAGGCAAGCAGCTCAACACGTTTTGAGCCTCGCTTCAGGGCTTAAGAGCGCCTTTGATAACACTAGACTATAGGAGAAAAATTTAGACCGCTGGAGAGTACCACATTAAGGAAATTGGTGTTATTCCATCTTTAAAGGTTTTTCCGAGGACAGAAAAATCTAATGAGAGCTTAAACCTTCTTGGCTCTGCATTTCTTCAACTGCACTATAACCTTTGAAATAAGCACATCGACACAGGGAAACATTCAAAGAGAACATGACTTACCTTCATGACAAACAAAAAGGATGTTGCACTGTAATGAGAGATTCTCGATTAAGTAATCAATCTTAGTCATTCAAAGATAATTAAGAGAAAATTTTGTAGTGGTGAAATGCAGAACTACATCATTGGAGTGCATAAATCGACTCCTTACTCTTAACTACAGCTGCACAACAGTTAAGGTTTGAGCCACAGATGAGAACACTTATAAAACCATCACAATTCTTCATAACAAATTAAGAGATCAGATGTCATACCACAAAACCAATAATGCAAGTGATTTAGCAACTGGAGAAAAAGGAAAGAGAGAATTGATGGGAAGCCACAGGAATTGGTGGCATAGGGAAGATTTCAATTTATATTATTAAAACATAAATATATAATATCTTTCCACCCCACCCATTCCTGAAGCTCCCTAAACATTCATCCCCTTTCCACTTCCTACAAAATTTCATAAACTTTTCCCTTCATCGCTACTCGTATTCTCTCTAACTAATAAATTAACTGCTACTGAGCTATATATAGAAACTGAAAAATTTGGTGAAGAAGCGGCGGTGTGGAAACTGGAAACCCTAATTGCGTGTGGTTACAGATACGTTTTAACCTCCTATCTTTTACTTTGTACACTTAACTCCAAAGACTCCAATAACTTAACTTTATGAAGCAAACTGAAAATAGTTTTCCAATTCAAATTCAATAATCATGCAGGTTTTACCTATATAACCCTTGTATCCTACTCGAAATATCCCACCTTTTGTTATTAGTAAATAGAAATTATGTTTAAAAGAACGGAAAAGGTACAAATATGTCAGTACATTATACGAAATTGTATATATTTGTCATGTCGTTAAAAGGTGGACTCAGTCCTGCCCTTGACGTATATAAGGTGGATCACATATGCCTTTTCTAACGGACCTCACTAATAAAAAATTTAGCACCAGATTTTGACATGTGTCACAATCTGGTGCATTTCATCTATATTTGATTTTAAATAATAAACTAACCTGACCACTCATTCTTGTTTTATTAAACCGAACATACCCGATATTCCTTTTTTAATGAACCCCAATCTTATTTTATTAACTCACTCTCGCACCTCGCTTTCTTCTCCAAATTTTTCCTCAGACCACACCACAAAGCTGGACCTCTAGGGTTTCCTTATCAGAGACAATTCGAAGGTTGGATGCTTTTTCAAGGTATGTTATCTTTCTGTCTTGTTTTCTTTTTTCTATTTGTGGGTCATAGTTTGTTTGTTTTGTATTTTATATGTGCGGTTAGGGTTTCTTGTCTTGTAATGGGGTTGTTGTTTATTGATATTATTTTTTGTACTTTATCCTACTAAAGAATAAAATGAAGTGAATATTATTTTGTACTTGATGATTTTGTTGTCTGGTTGTAGTCCCCGTTGAAGTCGTTTGTTTTTAGGTTTTTTTTACTCGAACTTGTTTATTGCTTATGGATTTCTACCTATTGTTGTGGACCCTCACTTGTCTCTTTTTTTATGCCTTTGAATATGATACAAACTGAAGATGATTGCTAAAATAAACCTGGTATTTCACTATAGGGGTAATTAAGTATTTGCATGTGAAATAATCTGTGATCAGAAGAATGTGTACACTTTCTCTGGTTATGATTCTTGCTTATCAACTATAAAAGCCAGTGTGAAGAATTTACTAAAAAATTAGGATTTAGCTTAGTCGAACAACTTTTAATGAGTGGACCTTCGGGGACGTACTATCTGATAACTAATGATGATGGTGTGTGGACTCTTCAGTACTTATTCTCTAAAGAGTTCAATATGATTAACTTTTTTGTTGTGGATGAGTTTGAAGCTAGGGTGTTTACTCAAAATGGTATTCATCATAAAGAGAAATATTCTATAGATGTTGATGCGGCTTCTGAATGTGAAAGTAATTAGGGTGGTGGTATTTCTTATGTTTCAGAAGGTTTTGAATATGATTATTCAAAACTTGAAGCTACTAGTCTAGAAAAAAGAGTGTTCTAACTGATAGGTTAGAAAAATTTAAGGAGTTGGAGTTAGGTATGTCGTTTAAGGATATTGAAGAAGCTATAAGGACGGTGAACTTTTATGCATTGGCTAATAGAAGAGGGTTGCAGGTGATCAAAACTGATTCATCAAGGTCTAGGTATAGGTGCGCTACTGGTTGTCCATTTAGATGTTATATCTCACATATGACAATAGTGATAGCTATCAAATGAAGATATGGAAAGATGTCCATTCATGTGATCCTTGTTTAAAAAAAAATTAGGGTTGATCAGAATACTTTCGCACATCTATTTAAGAGAAAAGTGCAATATAATCCTCAATATAACCTGCAAGAAACAAAAGATAATTTAGAGACTGAGTTTGAATTAAATGTGTCAATGTCTAGCTTAAAAGGGCCAAGAATTTGGCACTTAAGAAGTTAGAAGGCGGTTTTGTTAATGACTACAAGAAACTTGAGGCCTATGGGCAAGAACATAAAAATTCTAATCCTAGCACTGATGAAGATCCATCTCTGAGGCCAATGGTTATTGCCGAATCAAAAACAAGTCTTGCAGTTAGAAAGCTGCATGTAAGGCCACCAACAAGAACTAGAAGAATTCAATTTCTTGAAAATGCAGATGTAGTGGCAGGTCATCAAATTTGCCTTACTCACCAACTAAGGCAAATTGGAAGGGAAACCCAGCTGTCACACTCAAGTATATCCAAGATGAAGCAAGAAAAAAAGAAGAAATTGAAGATGATATCAAATTGTGAAGTTTAGCAGTTTTAGGAACCTTTTTGAGGTAGATATCTTTTTGTTAAAAACTTACATTATAGATGACATTATAGCTATTGTTTTTTGGTGATTTTAGACGTTTAGGATCGATGTCTTTTGATTAAAAACTTACATTATGGATGAAATTTTGGCTGTTGATTTTTGGTGAATTCAAACCTCTTCTATTTGACTTGAAATGGTTTTATGCAAATGAATATTGTACGTTCTGGTTGTTGGTTTGTAGTTGATAGATTCTGTTTGACTTGAAATGGTTTCCTTAAGTAAGCATGTGTATGTTTGTGATTTTATTGTTTTTGAAAGAACTTATATGTGCGGAGGGAATATTTGATCAAAATTGTTTAGTTGAAGGGAACATTTGATTAGATTGCATTTACATACTGTTAACAAGTGAATCAATTTTGCTGAAACTCATTCTAAGTTGCACATTATTAGCTCAAACCATCATTTTTGGTTAAACATTTCATCTAGGTTGTTGCAAACTCAATACATTAAGATCAAACTATTACACAAGCAAATATTACATAGATTCATTATATTTCATATAGTCACAAAATATGACTACATTACATCCAACATTCAAAAGCTACATAACTTAACTATGTAATACATAACCAACAATAAACTCAACAATGAAACACAATAACATAATAAATACATTCTCTCTCTTCTTTGCACATCTCTCATCATTTTTAGGAGAGGAAGTGAGATTATCAATAGCAGAAAATGCCTCCAAATGAGCAAATATATCCCTTAATGATTTAGTTTCAAGCTGAACAACAATAATTTTTTCCTTCAAATACATGGTTTCTCTCTTAAAAAATCACATTTTTTCTTCAAGTAATCATTTTCACCAACAAGAGTATCTTTTTCCCTTCCAATTTATTGATGACAATAATGGCTCTTAGATGAAGTTCGTCATCATCTTATTCCTAATAGCCGCATGATATTTGACTGTAACATAACAGCTAAATTTGATTATAATTCAAAAACTAAGAAAAAACCTATAAACACAAATCTGAAAATTTAAATGAAAACAATAATTTACATCAAATTTGTAACACCTAAAGAAACGTCTCCCGGGATTTTCAGGAGCCCGTGAAGTGAGATGGAGCGCAATATTTCTACATTGATAATTCCTTATGCGTCGGTTAGAAGAGCTCGATGTTTGCGACATTTCATGAACGAAGAAAAAAAAGGACCAAGGTGTTGGAACTCAAAGACTAAACCCTAAGTAATTCTGAAATTGGGTCAACGATTTGGGGGGAAACCCTAATGGAGCAGTTATGGTCTTAGGAGAAATTGGGAGAAGAAAGTGAGGTGAGAGAGTAGGTTAATAAAATAATATTGAGGTTTATTAAAAAATAATTTCGGGTCGGATCGGTTTAATAAAATAAGAGTGATGGGTCGAGTTGGTTTATTTTTTAAATCAGGGTTTTGAAGGAATGCACCAGATTGCAACACGTGTCAAAATTTGGTGCTAAATATTTTATTAGTGAGGATTGTTAAAGAAAAAGGCACATGTGACCCAACTTATACACGGCAAGGGCATGATTGAATCCACCTTTTAATGATGCCAAATGTGTACAATTTCGTATAGTTTATTGGCGTATCTGAACCTTTTTCCGTTAAAAGAATAATGATGGCATTATTATAAAGTGAAAATTTTTATTTAGTGTGAGGCTCAACCAACAAATGTTGTGTGAGGACATATTATGTGCTTGACAAGTGTTTTACAACGAGTCTCACTTGCCAAATCTCTCTCTCCTCTTCCGGGCCATCTTCTTCCTTGTTCTTTCCATCACATTTTTTACATTGATTGTTTGTTATTTTTCTTCCTCATACTCTTTGTCTCTAAGTTTCTATCTTAATTATTTCTTCTTTACTGTTCATTTTTTGCCTTTTTCTTTTCTAATCTTCTCCTCTGTCGGTCTCCATGTTATTTAACGAAAAAGGTAAAAAGGTTTTCAATTTCTAATTTTACTCTTAGAACTGTTCAGCAATGCATTAACACAGAATGTTTGATTTGCTCGACCGTGTTGGTCAAGTACTGCCTTTAGAGCCCTCTTTTTATGGTTGAAAATTACTGGCCTCAGGTGAATCTTAATCACATTTTTGAAGCATTGAATATGTTCTTTGGAGCTGTCCATATCGCTCCAAGAAAATGAAGCCAAAATCAATTTAATTGAGAATTTAAGTAATCTATTTATGTAGATTTTTGGTAATTCGCAATGCCAAAGATGAGAATTTTAAACTATCATCAAAAAACAAAATCAAAGGCTTGAGAGAAAGATTGATGATGAGGAAACTTAAGAGGAAAAAGAAGTCCTTGTGAAATGAAAATAAGGAAGAAGGAAGCAAGATGCTTATGGGGTTATGAAGAGGAGAGAACAACAACAGCAACAACAACAACAACAATAATAACAACAACTCAGTATAATCCCACCAAGTGGGGTCTGGGGAGGGTAGGATGTACGCAGCCTTACCCCTACCCTGGAGGGTAAGGAGACCGTTTCCGATTGACCATTGGCTAAAGAAGGTGAAAGAAGCCCTGATAGCAAGTTATAACAAGACAAATAGTTAGAAAATTAAATCGGAGATAACAACAAAGAATATGAAAGGGATACCGATAACAAGTAATAAAGATAGTATATTTAGACAAATAAGACCAAGGCAGCACACGAGAATATGATGAAGTACTGCTAGCAAACTACGGAAGTACCGAAGGCAAGTAGTAACAGAACAAGACACACGGCTATAGCAAACTAAGGAAAAAAAGGATACCATACTGACACTAATACTATCGAACTAGGGAAGACAAAGGGAAACGCACGACTACCTACTAATCTTCCACCTCCACACCCTTCTATTTAGGGTCATGTCCTCGGTCAGCTCAAGCTGCGCCATGTACCGCCTGATCACTTCTCCCCAAGACTTCTTAGGTCTACCTCTGCCCCTCCTCTCACCTCCCAAGGCCAACCTCTCACATCTCATGACTGGGGCATCAATGCTTCTCCTCTTAATATGCCCAAACCATCTCAACTTTGCCTCCACCGGGGATACTCTCACCTTGTCCCGAGTAACTTCATTCTTTATTCTATCCAAACTAGTATGCCCACACATACATCTCAACATCCTCATTTTCGCTACTTCATATGCTGGACATGTGACTTTTTGACTGGCCAACACTTTGCCCCATACAAAATAGTCGGTCTGACCACTAACTTGTAGAACTTACCCTTTGTCACACCTCCTTTTTTCACCGGTAAGGGTAATAAGGGAGTTTTTCCACTTTAAGTGACATTATTCGATTTTGGGATTTATTTTATTCAGAGTCGCCACCCGTATTTTTTACGGTGTTCCGGGACACCATTTATTTATTAGAAATCCCAAAAGCGAGGAATTTTGACTCTGTTAAATTGTTTGCAAACCAAAAATCCGGGTAAGGAATTTTGTTAACCCGGGAGAAGGTGTTAGGAACTCCCGAGTTTCGTGGTTCTAGCACGGTCGCTTAATGATTAAACTTGGCCTAAATTGTTTAACTACTTCTTTTATATCTATGTGAATTTTTATATATCCACCGCTTTTATTATTCTTTTGTATTTAAAGAATTGCCTTGAGACGAGTCACGTATGCGTAAAACCCGTAGAGTTTTAAAATGTATCTAAAGTCATGTCACGCAGACGTGTACATAATTCTCGACACTGAATTCGTTCAAGGAGATAAATAAAGTTGCGCAAGCGCGTATTTTGTTTTGTTGTAAAAAAAACCGAAATCACGTCACGCGGGCGTGTACGTAATTTCGATAATTTTAGAATCCGTTCCTAAAAGTGTCTCTATGAGTGTTCATTTTAGTCTTTGTTGTGTTACGCAAACGTATACACAATTTGAGGAAAAGGTATATTTTAGTTGTTTTCATTCAAAGTTAAGAAAAACATATACTTTGATGATTGACTTATTCTCTTAGTTCAAGGCATTCAATATCTAATTTATGGGAGGTATTTGAAGTTCACTATGTCTAAGGTCGAAATTCTAAGTCAAGTCATGAGATAGGGCTATGGCCAAATTTAGCTCCGAATTAGTCACCTTAGGCCATCCTAATTGTGGCTATTTTCGAAAAGGAGATACATGATTTGAACTAAATAAAGAAAATAACACATTTCGAATTATATGGCTACAAATAAGGCAAACTTTGAATTATAGATATAATATCACATAAAGGCAAGTGTAGTTCCACTACCATTTAACTCATTTAATAATTAAGGTATTTGTACACGGTTCTAAATTTAAAATCGAGAAAAACTTTCTTTAAACTTTGCTGCAAGTAATAACAATATTTGAGTTAGAGTCATTCGATCCCCCTTTTTTGAAAGCTTTAAATCAGAAAATATTAGGATATGCAAAACTGAACCTATACTATTCTCATCCTGGAAAATTCCAGACTTAGACTCTTATCAATTTGGGACCTAACGATGTTCGGTTCGTCACATGAACTGAACGGTAATAGTCTATTTTTACCCCTCTCACTTCGTTCGAGCTGAATTACATCCACCCTTTGATTGTCCGATTTGAAACTTGTTTCACTGATGCGAAATTTCAGTAAGTTTGGAAATACTCATTATAATGATATAAATGGATTGATCATGATGTGCTTAATATAATTACTGGGTCTAAACTCCAGGCCCCATAACCTGAAAGCTAGGCCCTATTGGGCTTGATTGGGCTGTGTTCACGAGACTGGCTCGTTTCTAGTGACCTTCGCAGGTCTGGCCCAAATTATCGTAAGTTCTTCTATAATAATTTAAGAAAACCATTCCAAATTCAAGGAAATACACTGAATATAAACTTAATATAGTCCAATCCCTTTTACAAAATATGAATGTAAAAAAAAAAAAATCATATTCTGAAATTATGGTTTCCTAACAAAGAATGAGATAAAAGAAAGACTAATAACGTTGTTGCTCCTGTGCAAGCTCAGCAGTTCCTTAAAGATTTAACATGCATTTTTTGACGTTAATCTTAAAATCATAACTCTAAAATTTTAATACTTGAACAACATTAACAATAGACATGTAGGCATTTTATAGGATGAATCTGGTCATAAAGGGGGTTAGATTCAACCTTAATGATGCTCTATACCATACTGAGAGAACAAAACATGTTTATGCATTTTATGGACTTAATCTGACCATAATGAAGGTCAGATTCATCTCCAATTATGATCAACAGACAGGAAATCATCATTTGGTATTGCAGAATATACTTAACCAGATTCAAACAAGCAATATATATTTCAATCTCATATTTACATGCATATGAGATTCAAACAAGATAGATTCATATAACAATATAAAACACATTTTTCAGATCTGAAAGTTTCATTTCTAGAACAAGAAATTACATACCTTGCAAAGAGAAAAATATCAAATAAAGTCTGGACCAAATAAAGGTCCAGGAAAAGATGAGGAATCAACGGAGGAAGAGAAGAATCAGCAACAAGTAAACAACAGACCCCAACAACCAAAAACCCAGAATAAAACCAGTAGAAAACACCCAACAACTCCGAGTAAAGATCTCAAAAAGATTCAAATCAGATCATTAAGGAAGGAACAATAAATTTTTACTGAAGAACAGTGTGGATTTTCTCTAGAGGAAATAAACAGATTTCTTTTTTCTTTTTTTTTAACTGATATTCGAGAATTCTATTCATAGATAGCACTACTCTGATTTTCTATACTTTCATCTTTTCCAGCAACTAAAATGAGTGTCCAAAGAGGTCAAAAAAGTGCAAAAGCAGGTGAAAAAGGAAGGTATTTTTCGTGTGTGTCTCCGTCCTTTTTCGGTGGGCAAAATGGGTGTATTTGTAAGGGACTTGGGGATAGGTTATACCTAGCATATTCCCTATCCAAAATGAGTTGAAATAGTACTAGGGCAGATGTCACTCTTATCCTTTGGGACAACTGCCCCTATTCCATAAGTTTCTAGCCCATAAAATGACCCTTATACCCTTAAAAAATCTGATTTCACAAGTCTAGAATGTTCTTGGGTTGTTACACCCAAGATTCCCTCACCTAAGAATCCTAAAATACCCCTTGAAGTTCTTGAAATTACCCTTAGGTAACCAGGGTTAAGCTTGCTTGGGTTATAAATAACTCTAGTTAATTAATCCTAGTTAGGCCCTCTAGTTAATTAAGACTAATGGGTATTCTTAACTAGGATTAAGTTAGTTAGTTAAGGGTTAGTTGATTAGGTTCCTAGAGTTGGTTTCCAACCAATACTCATAGTTAACTAGGTTTAGGTCAATTTTATTATTAGGTCTTAATCCTAGTTTGATATCTTGTTAATTAATCTAGGTCAATCAGTTTAGTTCCTTAGACCTAGGTTAATTGATTTATTTCTGTTTAATTAGACCTAACTAACTTTGACTAAGAATCAAAGACTTAGTTAACTATTAACCTTAAGTATTTTTTTAGAAATTTTATCACCTTAACTTATTCATGACCATTCACTGGTTCAGTATCAAGCATTAGCCTAATTAATCGACTAATCTTAATTTAACATGCTCAAGTGGGCTACTAAGCAACTAATCATTATAGATAATCAGGGCTAAGGAAAAACAGTGCATTCTAACAACTATACGCTTGCTAATATGAACACAACAATCATGAAATGTTGACAGATAATTTAATCAAAACTAAACAGGGAGTCACAAAAACGGTACACAGTGGTAAATCAAACTACGCTGATAAATATGGTTCCTAAGAAACCCTATTACTAATTAACAAGAACAGGTTTATCACATAATTTAACTCATCAAGGAAACAAACATGAACAAGGAAAGAACAACAAAATCTAGACCTAACAGCAACAAGAACAATAATTATCAAAGTGTTCATGGTTTTGGCAAGAAACAGATAAGGACAGAATAATAAGAAAAAGAAAAGGGCTAACCTAAACCAAAACAAAGAACAACAGTGACCAAACAGTCCATGTTTACATGATTTTTCATAGACACAGATAAGAAGAAAAAGGAAATACCCTTTTGAGGAGTTTTGGCCGGAAAAAATGAACGTCGCAGGACCTTAGCCGGATTCCGGCAGGGTTTGAAAATAACTCAAACCCACATGAATCAATAACCATCAACGAGAGCTATTGACCCATACAAATAGGAGCTATTGAAGGTCTTCGGATCAACGGGTAGGTGAAAATTAAGGTTTTCACATTTTAGATTTGAAATTAGAGGATTTTGGGCGAGTTTTTGGTGAAATTGATGGTAGGGGGTGATTGAGGAGAAAGAGGAGATTGTCTGGGTAAAATTTGAGCTTGATTGGTGGTACTCCGCCGCCGGAGGCGATTTCCGGTCGGCGGAGCACGGCAGAGACAGGCGGAGTCCGGTGGGTGAGAGAGAGACGGGTATGGGGGGTGTTAGACTTTAAAGAAATGGGGGTGGTGGGTGGCTTGAAACAGTTATATACCTGGGGCTTTGGGAGATTCCCAACCGTTAGATCTTAGGAGATCAACGACTGGGGTCTGCTGTAACTTAAACGGGATCGTTTGGGTAACAGGGGTCCGGACCGGGTTAAAGGGGGTTGGGGTGGGTATTTTTGGTGGGTAATGATGCTTGGGCCTGGGCAATTCCAGCCCAGGTCCATTTTTAACCCATTTTTGCCAATGTAAAATTATTTTATTAATTTAAATTAAATTAAAACTAAAAAATATAATAATTAATTCTAACCTAGTCTTTGCCTAGTTTTACAAATCAATTAATTAAAAATCACACCATTTAATTTACTCCTAGTCAAATTTCACAATTTTTTTTGTTAAAGAAAAAGTAATTAAACCAAGAAATTAAACATTAACCTACTCTATATCAGATAATTACATTTTCGCTATCATTTAAATAATAATTAAGGGTTATGCACCTAATTATACCACTTTAAGTCACCTATAAATTTAAAAAAAGAATTATGATTGATTCAACGCAAAATCAATTCACAAATAGTACTGAAATTCAATAAAAAATCATAAAATTAAATGATTTATTGAATTTTTGTAGGACTATATGATAGGTAAGAAATCACATGCTATCATTTCAAATGTAGTTAATATTAATTTTTCAGTTAAATAGACCTTTTATCCTTATCTTTTTCATTTGAATGTTTGAACAACTAATTACTTATTTATTTATTTTTGTTGGAAAGAGGTGAAATCCGCAGCCTCTGCCACAACCTCTGCACTTTGTGCACACTGGCTGGACAACCCGTAGCGTTAATGACTTCTTTGTTGAGAAAAGCTCTAAGCGAGGAAACAACGTACTATCTTTAAATGTGAGTTTTCTGTTACTCTTTTGTAGTTCGTAACGTATGCACATGTTTCTTTTTCTTTTCTTTTGTATTCTCATCTATTCTTTTGAATTCTTCAGAAAATTGAATTCTGGTTCATCTCCTTTCAGCAAATATTCAGAGAGACCTAAATTAACTATCAAATATATTTAAGTCGGAAATATAGAACCGTAAAAGACTATAATCAAACAATGACCACTCATCAAAATCAACATATCCATAAAAGCACTTAAAGAGAATTTCAACAAGATAAGAGATTCATACAAAGAAACCCAATATGCAACTGATGCAGAAAAAGGAAAGAGAGAAATTATTGGAAGCCATAGGAATGGATGGTATTGGCAAGATTTCAATTATTATGATTCTAACATAAATATGATATCTTACCCTTTTCCCCTTCATCCGACTCAGTTATTTTCTCTCTAATAAAATGCTACTGAGCTCTCTCTCTCTATATATATATATAAGACGGCGGGGTGGAAACCCTAATTTGGAAAAGAAGTGTACGTTTTAACCACCCTCGTTTTACTTTGCTACACTTTACTCCAATGACTTCTAAATATTACATTTCTATGACTTCTAAGTTTCTAACTCTACTTTGGGGAGCAAACTGAAAATTATTTTCTAATCTAATCCAAATTCACTAACCATTCAGGTTTTAACGATAAGCATACTCCAAATGTCCACCTTTTTTGTTAATAAATAGAGATTACGGTTAAAGAATAATGTTGGCATTACTTAAAAGTAAAAACCTAGGACGAATAATTATGATCATTTATTTTTCCTCTAATTGTTTCGCTTCATTTTATTACGTAGTTGCTAATTTATTTTTTTTAAAAATTTAAATAATCAGTAGTGAATTTGTTATAATGCCTTCTTCGTTAATTCAGTGTAACTCGTACTAAATACTATAACAAATATAGGACTTTTTAGCTGATTACTTTAGCGTAAATATTCATTTTTTTACTTTAAAATTCTCTTTCTTAGATTAGTCAACTATTTGACTAATTACTTTAGCATAAATAGATGTCTTTACTTTATAAAAAAAAGTTTCTTCCTTAATATCATCTCACTTCTAGTAATTGGTTCTTCTTTTAATTATTATGATTATTATTATTATATAAGTTTGTTTTTATAGTTTAAGTAGTTAGGTGGTCAGTTATTTGGGTTAATTCTTCAATATTTTTTTGGGGCATTTGTATCCGTACCCGCTTTTTGTGTCACGTTTTAACTTATACCCGCTTTGCAAAAAAAATTGCAAGCGTACCCACTTATTCACATAACTTCAGCATACGGTGTTGAAGTAACAAAGGCAATCACGCAAAACTTCAGCATTCTAGTAGACGGGCTGAAGTTTTTGTTTTGTAACTAGCGAACTTCAGCTAAAGCTGAAGTTTTTGTCTTTGTAACTGGGAAACTTCAGCTCTAGAGCTGAAGTTTTTGTTTGTAACCGGCGAACTTCAGCTCAGCGAGCAAAAAGAGCTGAAGTTATTTAAAAAGTGGGTACAAGTTAAAAAAAAATTTAAAAATGGGTATAGGTTAAATAGGAGCGACCACATAGGGCGCCCCGTGCAATTTTTACATATTTTTTATAGGTGTTCTAGTAAGAACAAAATCAACCAAATGGGAAAAGAACATTAGAAATGAAAGAGAAGCCCAAAGTTATACAACCTGAAATCCCAACCCAAAATAGAGGCAAATAGCCCGAGCTCACGCAAAAGATCCTAGACTACTGTCCATCAGCTACCCTTCTATTTGTAAATTTTTACGTGGCACCCAGATTTACGTCACCCATTGATTTTATATTAATTATTTTAAGAATATTTAACTGATACTCAATTTTTGGATAACTACGTATAAATGTACTTTTCTCTTCTTCTTTACAGATATTTTCTTCTTAGTTGCAAAATGAGTTAGTTAAATTTATTGTTGTTTGATAATATGATGCTTGAGATATGTTCTTTATGATATTTGAAGGTTATGTTTCAAATTTGAGCTCATTTGGAGTTGATTTGATCATTGAATCGTGTATTGGATTGTTGAAATTCAAAAAACATGTTTCTTTAAGAATTTAAGATTCGAAATTTGAATTTGCATTCAATTGATTGAACTACTTAAAATTTGAATTTTTAAAATTATATTAGAAAAATAGAAGAACTTTAGATTTGATGTCTGAAATTGCATAGAAGAGATTAAACTACTTCTTTTGAAGTTACATTTGTAAGATAGAAAAACTTCATCTGAAGTTGCTAAACGTAAGTATATATGAAAATGCATAAATTGATATTTCTTAAATCCACTTCTGTGGAAAATCTTTAATTCATTTCCTGCTGCCCAAAGGCCTCTTAGTTGTCAATACCTAAAATCATATTTGAACCACAATTTCCCTGAAAAGAACCGAAATATAAATTTACTAAATTCCAAAAAAGAAAGTCTATTAGAGCCTAACAAACGTCATGATGATTGGTCAACTTCTACTCGATATGTACTCAACATTCATTTTTATTTGTCCACTTCTTTAAAAATAAAAAAATAAAGTATGTATTTTATAATTTTACCCATAATATTAATAGTATTTTTAAAAATCATCGAAATAATTTGGGGAATGAGTAGGTAATGATAAGGATAAAACAGGAAAAAGATTATTTTTCTCTTGATTTAGTATAGTGGACAAATAAAAATAAAAATATATTTTTAGTACAGTATCATAATAGACAAGTAAAAGTGAACAGAAGGACTAGTGGGTAATTATTTTGTTGATTTGCACTCTTAAGTCATTTGAACACATACAACAGTACAATATAATAATTAATTAAAGCAGAAGTACATATATCTTAGTTTCAAGGGAAAAAGATAAATCTTAAAAAAACAACAAAATTAAAAGTTCACATAAATGAAACTGAGCAAATACCAAGATAATTAGGAAAAACATCAAGTAACAGTCTATTACAACATATGTGTAGAACATCAAGTCAAGGTCAAATCCAACTTCAAATCCTCATCTTCATCATCATCTTGAATAACAATTATTTCAGGAATTGGCTTCTCCAGTTGCTTAATAAATGGTCTTGTCCGGTAAATCGAATTAATACCCCTGCACATAGCAAGAACACACTTCCAACTATTAATTTATGCACATTTTGGATAATAAAATTTACCCCTCTAAAATAGTAACGGATTATTTCGACCAAAGCCATACCTGTTTTGTGGTTCCCTTGTCTTTTGAGGAGGCAACCCATGAAATGTAGGACAAGGGTTTATGAAAAAAAGTTGTGTTTTATTTATGAAAGAAACAGTCACATTTTGATAAGCCTCATATCTAGGAATTAGAGATCTGCCATCACTCGACACAGTCATCATTTCGCATTTTTCGTAAATAAAATGACGCATAAGGCCTGTAGCATCTGAGCAGATTTGGTCACAAAATTGACAAACACTAAAACTTACCTCATTTGGATTTTGGGCTTCATTTCCAAATTGAGGCATATATATGCATTCATTGTCAAGAAAATGACGCATAAGGCTTGTAGCATTTGGGTAGATTTGGTCACAAAATCGACAAGCTATTAGAGTTACCTCATTTCCAAATGGAGACATACTTTCACTTTTCTTGAGAAGAAAATTAAAAATAAATCTTATTAAAGCGATATATCGGAGAATAAAACTGAAAAAAGTAAGAAATGGTTGAATAACTATGTGTTACGGAGAATGAAACATAAAAAGGTTGATAATACGAACACTGAGGGCGAAAGAGATGGCTCGAGAAAGAAAAGACTGATCATGATTTTGGCGTGAATAAAAAGAATGTGAAGGACACGTATATATAGGAGAATTACAAAGATGCAGGAGATTCGCAATTAATAATATGTTCAAACTGCGTCTCCAGAAGAGGAAAAAAGAAGAAAACGGAAAATCTCCGCTGAAGTGGTTTTAAAATCATTACTAAAAAGTAGTTTTTGTAAGTTATTTCTTTATAAATTTCTTGAAAAAGAATTTTAATATTTTTCTTTCTGCGAGTTTATATAAGTTGAATCTATAATTTTTATGTCGTTCATAGAAAAAATTTGAATTATTTAAATTAATATACTGAAAGCCGATATTGGGTAGGAGTGTACATGGACCGGTTTAGTTCGATTTTTTCTCAAAATTAAACCAAACCAACTATATTGGTTTGGATTGGTTCGCTTTTGTCGGGCTTTTCAGATTTTTTGGGTTTTTCGTTACATGAATACTATTGCAATTTTACTTTATTAATGTTTAGATTAAGTTTTGATCAAGTGAATATAAATTTAATAAAAATTGAAAAATCTGACAAATACATGATCTATTAAAATATTCTTATGGGGCAATTTTCTTAATAATATATGATAGCTATTTTCTTTGTCATCTAACAATAATTTTTCGTTAATATACACTTTCAAGGTTAACTAAATTTAATAATTAAGCATAAAAATCAATATGACACCTAAATAATGATATTTTCTATTTAATTTTAAATTACTAAAATATTCAAATTCGACGAGATATAAGAATGTAATAAATATTGACATATGAATATGAAAGGACAAAGAGATAGAAGCATTTCAATAACATTGGCTAAGAAAGTAATGATACAATCCAACTTTTAAATATAAATAAAATAGATGAATTTCATAGTTCTATTAAATATTACATTCCAGAGAGGATCCCAAATATTTCTAGATATTTTTTAAAGAAAAATTCTATATATTGTCTTAAAAGTATGTATAAACGTTATAAATTTATATGTTGGCTTGATTCGAATTTATTTATTCAATATCAAACTAAATTAATCCTGACATAATCGGGATTTTTAATCGGTTTAATTTGACTTTTCGGTTTAGTACAGTTTTACGAATAGTTTTGAATACCCCTAATATTATTGGGGTTGATTGCATGTCGAAAACAACATATACGCTTGCTTTAGCTTTTAGTTATACTAATAGTTATCTAATGATAGAAAATGCCTATTAATTGCTGTTGCATTAAATAATTCCTACTTCTTAATTGTGGAACTTTCAATTTAATTTTGTTTTCCTCAAGGATAGATTAAAAGTAAATGATAATTGTCAGTTTCTTGACCTAAAATGGTAAAGTATCTAATGTGAAATCTGACTAACTTTTCTACAGTTAGTGCTTTGCTCAACTTATTTCACAAATAGTAAATGCATAAATATCCTATCATAAAAGTAGATTACACTTTGTGATTACATGGAGTTATGACTACAAGTTTAGTCCATGAAGGCACCCAACTGAGTCAGACTACATTTTTTTTAGTTTTGTTATTAATTTTCTTTAAAACGCATGAAATGAAGAATATTGTTTTTAATGTTTTATCCACGGTCTTTGTAAGACATACGCAATTGAATATAGAGACTTGCTCTAAATATTAGTGGTAACCTATTGTAGGTGATCGAATTTTGTTGAAGAGTAGCCTAAATAGTCGTTATTCACCTGCTTAAACTAAATATAGCCAATAAATATATAATATATAAATAGTTAAAGTATAATATATATATAACTATATATAATCAGCGTATAATCTACGTATACTAGAAAAAAATTAATACAAATATGACTACCTATTTGTAAAAAGATTTCAATTTTGTTAAAGAAATGCACATACGAAATACCAAACAAGATTCTTAAACACTTACGTGGACGTGTCAATGGGTCATCGAGAAGGCCCACGGCCCAAGTTGGTGACTTCCATAGCACGTTGGAGAGATGCCCATTTAAGATCGGCCCAAGCGTTCGAGCCCACGTTATTATTTGTGAAAGCGGAGACTTTGTTTGTGCAGCCCCTAAAGGCAAACGTACTACATTAATTGGAAAAAAAATAATCAGAGCACCTAAAAAATCATGAGTGTAAATATGTGATTAGTTTTCAAATCAAAATATAAAATAGTATTTAAAACCCAAAAATATATATTTTTAGTTTTAGACAAAAACTCCAATTTTAACTCTTTAATTCCTTATTTTAGAAATCGTATATTTGTAGAATGAAAATTACCTCATTATAAAGAATTGCATCAAAATATTTGGACAAATAAGGAAGTGAAACTGTAAACTGTTTCGTGGCCTTACTTGGATAAAAACTTATTCGCACTGGATATATATACTCAATTTAGTTAAGTTAACCATAAATAAAAAATTAAAATTTAGTAGGAGTCCTGCTTTTTAAATAATAAAATTTCAAAGATGGAGTATGTCTAATAGGGCATCGTGATAACATTTAGGGTTGCGTCACATTTCTATCTTTTATTTTTCTTCTAACATTGGTTTCACTCCTCATCCCTGATTTAGCAAGAAGCTGAAGTGTACTTTTTTTTTTTTGAATGGTGCAATAGCAAAATTAGTGTACAGTATAATGCCAAATACTCAATTGAGACTATTTTGTGGGAGACAAATTTTGCAAGTAAGCATAGGTTACTTTTTCCGAGATCGGGAATAGCTCCGTATGTTGTTTCTGATCTTAGGGACGCGTCCGGATGTGGAATTGGAGGTTTGTAGGTCATTTTGGGGTCATTTGCCAAAATCTGGAAATTTGAAGGTTTTTTGGAAGTTTAACCAGGACTGGACTTTTTGATATCAGGTTCAGATTCCGATTTCGAAAGTTGTAATGGGTCTGTAATGTCAAATGTGACTTATGTGCAAAATTTGAGGTCAATCAGACGTGATTTGATAGGTTTTGGTGTTGAATGTAGAAGTATGAGGTTCTTAAGTTCTTTTAGCTTGAATTGGGGTGTGATTCATGTTTTCGATGTTGTTTGACGTGGTTTGAGGCTTCAACTAAGTTAGTGTTGCATTTTGGAAGTGGTTGGCTTGATTGGACGGGGTTTCGGGGGGCCTCGGGTATGTTTCGGGTTGGTTTCGGGTCATTCCCATGTTTTGCTACTGCTGATGTTGGTTCTGGTATCCTTCATCACGAACCCCTGGAGGCGATCACGTTCGCGAAGAACGATTTGTGGGGATGGAGGAGATTACTAATCGCTAACGCGACGCAGAGGTCGCAAACACGGAGAGTTGCCTGAGGAACCTACGCAAACACAAAGGGCCAGCCGCGAACGCGTAGAAAGAAATGGAGGAGCTGCGCTTGAGGCCATTTGGCCTACGCAAACGCGAAGGGGCACGGTCAGCTGGCCATCGCGAACGCGTTCATGAGGTCGCGAATGCGATGGAGGTTAGGCCTGGGCAGATTTTTTTCAAACCGAGATTTAGCCCATTTCACTCATTTCTTTCTTGGTTTAGGCGATTTTGGAGAGGCTTCAAAGGAAATTTTCATCATCTATGTCAAAGTAAGTGATTCCCGCGTATTGTGAGTTAAATACAAGGTTTATATATGAATTTAGGTATGAAAATTTATAGAAATTTGAGATTTTGAAGAAAAAAACCTAGAAATTGGTATTTTTGGATTTTGACCACGAAATTGGACATGGAATTGAGAATAAATTATATATTTGAGTTTGTAATATATGGTAATGGTTATCTTAAAAAAAAAAATCTAAATCCAGGCACGTGGCCCTGAAGGTTGCTTTATCGACTTTTCGAGCGGAGTTGGGAATTTGTTTAAATTTATTCGTTATGAGTATTAGAGTACATCCTTATGGGTATGTACATTGTTTGACTAGTTTTGGAGCGGCGGACATCGGTTTGAGGTGTTAGAGAGGCTTTGGAGCCTGTTATGGAACTTTGGAGCAAGGTAAGTCTCCTGTCTAACTCTGTGAGGGGGAAATTACCCTTAGGTGTTGTAATTTATATTTTTTACTTATTGTGGGGGATCCGTACGCACGAGGTGGCGGGAGTCCATACGTAACTATATTCATGTTATTAACCTGGTAGACTCAGGTTCACGCTATGCTATAACTGTACTATTTGAGTTGTCTCTTACCTACTAGATTCCTTTACTACACGTTAAAATTTGAGACTAGATTAGTGTAGATTGGTATACGAACTTCATGATTTGCCACATAATAATTGTACTCCTTACGGATTTCTCTCGCATTATGCATTCTCATCGAAAGGTTTCCCCAAAACTTCTTAGAACTCACACGTCCTTCGTAAGTGGGGTCAAGAACATATCAAAGCTTCTTATTTTAATGGGATTGTGCCATTTGCCTCGGCAGAATAGATACATCTATGGTTTGTGTTGTTCGACCCTTGACAATGCGAACATCTTATGGGATCGGGTCGTTCTCCTCGGTAGGATTATGTACCACACTCTCTTGGGAGCAGGCCGTTTGCCTCAGCAATATATAATAGATGTATCTATGGTAATATACCAGATTATGATGGGATCGGTTCGTACACCTCGACATTTCTATAAAATACTTCTATGAAAACGTGCATATCATTTGTCAAAAAGCCAGTGTATCTGGGCGTTTTCCTGATTTGAATTATGACGACCTATCTGGTAAGGTACTGCTAATCGAGAGTTTCAATATATTGTTGAGAGTAGGATTGCATCACGTATTTATACTTGTTCATTTCGTTTATTTACACTGCCTCATACCTATTTACTTCTTATTATAACTGTCTTATTGGACCACTAGTAAGTGTCGATGTCGATCCCGTCACTACTTCTCTAGGGTTAGACTAGATACTTACAGGGTACGCATTGATTTACGTACTCATGCTCCACTTGCTGCACATTTTTGTGCAGGTACATATATGTCTGGTGGTCTTCTGGGCGCAGAAGCGCGGATGTTGCGGGGACTTACCATGAGATGCATTCCATGTTACAATCCGCAACCTACAGAGTCTCCATCAGAGTAATTTATGTTCTTCTGTCTATTTTTTATCCCAGACATATGTTATATTTTATTAAATTTCCTAGTTGATGCTCATGCACTTGTGACACCGGGTTTTGGGGGTTTTTACGGGATTGTTAATTATTGTAGTTCTTTTAAATGATTTCACTTACCTTGTAAATTTTATTTCATACTCTTTAATTAATGAAAAATTATGATTTCAAATACTAAAATGAGTAATTAAGTTAATCATTCACGGTTGGCTTGCTGACGGCGGTGTTAGAAACCATCTCGTCCTTTAGCGTATTGTGGGTCGTGATAGCTTGATATCAGAGCGTTAGGTTCACTTAGGTCTCACGAGTCATGAGAAAGTCTAGTAGAGTCTTGCAGATCAGTACAGAGACGTCTGTACTTATCTTCGACTACATGGCTATTAGGAGAACTTCCATTTTTTATTCCACATCGTGCGATATGATTTCTTTGAGGCTTATGCCTTTATTTACTTACTACTCATTCTTATACGATGTAGAGACCTCGTGTCGATTGAGCATCAAGGAGTTGTAGTGGAACTACAAATGTGGGGCATGATGTTTCTCCCTGCGCATTCGAGCAAGTTATTATCGTCTTCTTACGGAAGGGTGTTCTGTCATTTCTTCTCAGTAGCTGTACATTTGATGGTTTTGAGGCTATGCACAAGTTGCTATGATGTTCATGAGTTTTTATTTCACAGTGTTGGTGCAATAGTAGGGTGTTTGTCTATGTGTCGAGGTAGTGAATGACTTGAAAGGAGGATTTCTCAGTGCATGATTTAGGGGTTCAACATTTAAATCCAGTGTAGGAAAGACAATCGGTCTATGAACGCTCAGGCTTTAGTTGATTGAGTAGCGAGACTTGATATTCCCGAGTGGGGTGGAGTTCTCTTTTTGAGGTGGTGTCATCGTTGTTGTTGGAACACATTAAGGTTCGCCGGTGTTATGGTCTTCTTTGATTTTTGGCCTTCGGGGCAGGGTGTTGTGAAAATGGTGCCTGAGGAGCGGTTGTCAGAGATAGCGGTGTGTAGCGGTTCAGAATAGAATTTGTAATGACCCAACCAGTCGTTTTGCTTTCTAGAACCCCGTTCCCCTAAGGGTGGGCAGCAGGTACCACGAGCCCTCTGTCCCACACATCTATCCAGAAGCAAGTGTAGTTCACCGGTTCCACCGAATGCTCCTATCTCTCGGCAAAGATCCTGTGAGTGTGCAGTGATGCTTCGGATGCTTCACCATAGAATAGATCGATCCAGTTCCCGTTCTTTTCCGGTGCACTCGCTTTATATCTCCGACACACAAGGAAGGACGCGGTGGGAAGGAAGCAGCCCTAGCCTCTGTCCGGCCGATCATTCCGCTGGCATCTCGCATTCATGCCCCCGTTTGACTGCCGCTCGGGGATGTAGTTATAGATAGGTTAAGGCTTCCTGAACATGCTTTTACTGTTTTATGGCTTGCTGGGATGGTTAGTTCGGGGTTTGGGAGGGTTCGGTTTGAAATCGGAACACTTGGTTCCTTAAGGTTGGCTTAAAAGGCCAAGATTGACTTCTGTCAACATTTGAGTAAACGACCTCGAAATCGGAGTTTGTTTAAATTGATCCGTTATGAGTATTAGAGTTTATTTTTATGTTTTGTACATTGTTTGACTAGTTTTGGAGCGACGGGCATCAGTTTGAGGTGTTAGAAAGGCTTTGGAATCGGTTATGGAACTTCGGAGCGAGGTAAGTCTCATGTGTAACTCTGTGAGGGGGAAATTACCCAAAGGTGTTGTAATTGATATTTGTTACTTGTTGTGGGGTCTACATACGCACGAGGTGACGAGAGTCCGTACGTAATTATATTCAGGTTATTGTCCGGGTAGACTTAGGTTCACGCTATACTATAACTGTACTATTTGAGTTGTCTCTTACCTACTAGATTCCTTTACTACACATTACAATTTGAGACTAGATTTGTGTAGAGTGGTAGACTCACTATTGTAGAGATTCAGAGGAACTTCATGATTTGCTATGGAATAATTCTACTCCTCTTACAAATTTCTCTCGCATTATGCGTTCTCATCGAAAGGTTTTCCCAAAGCTTCTTATAACTCACATGTCCCTTTGTGAGTGGGGTCACCGTCAAAGCATCTTATTCTAATGGGATGGGGCCGGTTGCCTTGGCAGGATAGATACATCTATGGTTCATTCAGTTCGACCCTCGATAGCGCGCACGTCTTATGAGATCGGGTCGTTCGCCTTAGCAGGATTATGTACCAAACTCTCATGAAAGCGGGTCGTTCGCCTCATTAATATATAATAGATATATCTATGGTTATATACCAGATTATGATGGGATCGGGCTGTACGCCTCGTCATTTCTATAAAATACTTCTATGGAAACATGCGTATCATTCGTCAAAAAGACAATGTATCTGGGAGTTTTCCTGATTTGAATTATGACAACCTATCTGGTGAGGTCCTTTATATATATATATATATATATATATATATATATATATATATATATATATATATATATATATATATATATATATATATATGCACACACTCCGATGGAGGAGATAACTGCTAATCGAGAGTTTGAGTCTATCACTGAGAGAAGGATTGCACCATATATTTATACTTGTTTATTTCGTTTATTTACACTGACCCATATCTGGTTACTTCTTATTATAACTGTCTTATTAGACCACTAGTAAGTGTCGATGTCGACACCTCATCACTACTTCTCTGGGGTTAGGCGAGATACTTACTAGGTACGCATTGATTTACGTACTCATGCTACACTTGCTGCACATTTTTGTGCAGGTAAATATATGTCAGGTGGTCTTCTGGGCGCAAAGGCGCGGATATTGTAGGGACTTACCGTGAGCTACATTCCATGTAACGATTCGCAGCGTGTAGAGTCTCCATCAGAGTTATTTATGTTCTCCTGTCTAATTTGTATCCCAGTCAGATGTTGTATTTTATTAAATTTCCTGGTTGATACTCATGCACTTGTGACACCAGGTTTTGGGGTTCTTACGGGATTGTTCATTATTATAGTCAAGAAAATGATGCATATGGGTTGTAGCATTTGGGTAGATTTGGTCACAAAATCGAAAATCTATTAGAGTTACCTCATTTCCAAATGGAGACATACTTTCACTTTGAACGTTTGAAATAATGAACTTCTTTTAGTTTTTTCTTGAGAAAATTAAAAACAAATCTTAATAAAATATATATATGAGAATAAAACTGAAAAGTAAGAAATCAATAGGAGATCATGAGGTTGAATAACTCTGCGTTACGGGGAATGAAACATAAAAAGGTTGATAATATGAACATTGAGAATGAAAGTGATGGCTCGAGAAAGAAAAGAATGATCAAGATTTTGGTGTGAGTAAAAAGAACGCAGAGGACACGTATAAATAGGAGAACTAGAAAGATGCAGGGGGTTCACAATTAATAATACGTTTAAACTGCATCTCTAGATAAGGAAAAAGAAGAAAAAGGAAAATCTTTACTTAAGGGGTTTTAAAATCATTACTAAAAAGTAGTTTTTGTAAGTTATTTCCTCTTAAATTTCCTTGAAAAATAAGTTCAATATTTTTCGTTCTGCGAGTTTATATAACTTGAATTTATAATTTAGGCGGAATGGTCTCCTGGCCACTTGAACTTACATCGTTTTTAAAATCCGATACACTAACTTACAAGTTTCCCATTTGAACACTAAAACTAGTGATACCCTTGACTAATAAACACGTTGGACCATTGACCCTCCACGCGTGTATCACACTTCTGCTAACGTGTCCATCTGGTAAGCTAATGTGTCCGCCGAGTCATCTAATGTGTCCGCCCAGTCAGCACTCAGCAAATTAAAACATGACACGTCAGAGGCGGGAAAATAAACCCCCATCGATTGGGGTCCCCCCTCATTTAGTCGGTATTCACCCGACATACCCCATTTTCTACTTAACTTTCTCTCTATAAAACACACTCCTCTCCTTAAACCTAGGTTAGTAATCACTCGATCTTCTTCACAAATTAATCAAAATCGCTACAAAACAAATCGATTGGGGTCCCCCTCATTTATTCAAAAGTTGTTCGTGTATTGTTTGGTCAGAAATTTCCATTCCAGTCACGTGTTAGCCCTTGAAGGTTAGTTTCTTTGTTTTGATAATGTTTTTTGTTTTTCGTGTAATTTCTTCTGAAAAAATGTGGGTAATAGTTTATTTTCAAAGCTATTTTCGTTTGCATGTATCATCTGTTGTTTTGAGATTAATATTAGAGTTTTGGGTAAACAGTCAAATATGACCTATATTTTAAGGGTTGTCATTTTCAAGACTGATTTGGCATTTGGGGTTAAAAAATAGGGATTTTGTCCGCATGCACAAATTAGGGGATTTTATATTAGGGTTTTCGGGTAACTCAGTTTCATATACACTTTATTTTTGGGGCTTTGTTGTATTCACGAGTGATATGGCATTTTGGGTTAAAAAATTAGGGCTTTTGTCTGCTTTCACTTTATTTTAGGTCTTTTGCCTTGTCTTTGTATTGTCCCCCACTTTCTTAAAGTTTATCACTTTTTAGTGTTAAATATATCTGACTTGGGTCCCTTCTTTTTGCAGAATTCAATGGGTGATATCTACGTAAAATTACAATTTCATCATTTGGGGTGGTTAGTGGCTGACCCGGTTATGAGGTATGTTCATGGACAAACTTGGCCATCTATTGTTCAAGTTGACATAGATAAATTGCATATATTACAATTCCATGAATGGACTAAGGATATGGGGTACTTAACAGTAGAAAAATATGCATTTAAAATTAACCAAAAAGGAGAATTTAGATTTCTCAAATATGATGCTGATGTTTTAGCTTTGTGTAAAGACCTGAAGGATGGAGATTTTATTGATGTGTATTTATGTCACACAATTAATACACCTTGTGTTGATTTACACCTGGATGAAATGTTAGCTAGTGGTGGTTTAAATGTGGAGCCCAATGATGGTCAGCCACATGGCTTTAATGAAATGCCATATGGGCAAACAACTGATGCTAATGCTAGGGAAACAAACTCACCTACTAATGCTAGGGCAACTCCCTCACCTAACAATGATATAAATCGGGGTAACACTCATGGGAAGGGTAAAGAGAGGGCTGCTGTAGGGTCTTCTGATGTAGAGTCTTCTGATACAGAAGACTCTACTGACTATGAGGGTGAGTTCTATAGCTTTCATTTAGCTACTGATTCTGAGGGTGATGTTGAGGGTGCTGATGAGGGTGATGAGGTAAGTACTGAGAGTGAGGATAAGGATTATGAGGGTATATCTGAAGATGATGATGATGATGATGATACAGATGAGTCATTGTATGGTTCTGATGAGGATATTAATGGAGAGACAAGTGACTTAGAGCCTGAAGGGGTTGCTGCTAGACAAGCTAAAGTGAATCAAGCTAAAGTGAATTCAAAGAGTAGTAAACTAAGGTCTGAAGATGTTAATACTACTGATGAGATACCTAGTGGACCTGTAGGTATAGACCCTGGTTTTGAAGACATGTATAAAGATAAGCATTCCAAATATGCTAGAAAGTTGGGAGGGGATGAGCAGTATCTGGACAGTTCAGATCCAAGTAGTGAGGATGAGGAAGTTGAAGAAGATGGGGTGCATAACCCTCAACCAAGAAGATACAGCATCAGGGTATACTTTGATCCTGCTTGTAAAAAAATCTGTTTCCAGTTGGAAATGGTGTTTGAAAGTGTGAAGCAGTTCAGATCTGCCTTGCAAGATTATGCTGTTCAAAGAAGAGTTCAAATTAAGTTGAGGCCTAATGAGCAACATAGGGTTAGGGCAAAGTGTGTGAACTCAACAAGATGTAGATGGCATATTTTGGGAAGTTTGGAGGGACACACAGGGAACTTCATTGTTAGTAGCTACTATCCTGTTCATAAGTGTTTTAGAGCTACCAGAAACAAGATGGCTAATACAGCATGGGTAGCTAAACATTTCAAGGACAAGATTATCAACCAACCTGACATAAAGCTTAGGCAGTTACAGGATTTGATTAGGATAAAGTATGGTGTGTATGTGGGGAAATCCATATGTGCAAGGGCTAAACATCAGGTCATGGGGCAGTATCTTGGTGATTACAAGAAAGAGTTTGCTAGGATATATGATTATGCTGACATGTTGAGGTCTACAAATCCTGGCAGCACTGTTGTTGTGAAGACTTCAAAGGAGACAATACCTGGTAAAGAGGTTTTTGTGGGTATGTATATTTGTATACATGCTTGCAAAGTAGGTTGGTTGGAAGGGTGTAGAAATGTTATAAGCTTTGATGGAGCATTTCTGAAGGGTGTGTGTCAGGGTGAGCTATTATCCTGCATTGGTAAAGATGGTAACAACCAAATGTACCCTGTTGCTTGGGCAGTGGTTGAAAAGGAGACAAAGCACACATGGTCATGGTTTTTTAGGTGCCTAATGCATGATCTACAGCTCACAGAATCCCAAGGTGAAGGGCTGACTATCATTTCTGATATGCAGGAGGTATATTCTTCACTGTTAACTGATTTTGATTCTGTTTCTATTTCTGGTATTATTCTAACTGTTTTTTCTGATTCTTTTGTTGCTTAAGGGACTTGTTACATATGTTTCTGAGTTACTACCAAATGCTGAACATAGAATGTGTGCAAGACACATATGGAGCAACTGGAAACAAAAGTGGAAAGGAGAGGAAAGAAGGAAGAAGTTCTGGGCATGTGCAAGGGCTTCTTTTGAAGCATATCTGAAGGCTATGTTGGATGAATTGGCAGAATTAGGGGATGGAAATATCATTGAGGATCTACTAAGATACCCTAAACAAAGTTGGTGTAGAGCACTCTTCAAAGATTGGAGCAAAAGTGATTCTATGGAGAACAACATGTGTGAGGCCTTCAACAGTTGGATATTGTGTGCTAGACACAAGTCTATCATAACCATGTCAGAAGAGATTAGAGTCAAGGTGATGGAGAGGATGACTGGAATGAGAGAGTTTGCAACAAGGTAGATTTCTGATGTATCTCCTATGGCAATGGGGTACATAGAGGAACAATCTCAATATGCAGTTAA
>ML300006.1:0-15720 GCA_005239495.1 Nicotiana undulata | reverse complement strand
CATGTAATCAACAAACATGTAACTAATCTCAAACATAACCTTTCTTTGTAAGTTGATCATATGCATCACTTGTTTCCTTTCTCATTATCTGAAATGTCTCATCTTATTATCCCAATTGTTCACTTTCCAGTACTCAGTATTGTTTCTCAACTCACCATCGTACGATCCCAACTTAATACAAATGCATGTATATATATATATAATCGACATGGACAAGTCTATCGGTCGAAGTCATAAGGGTGGGTCATAAGGACTGACTCGGTCATAAAGCTCCACACGCTCGCGAATCATACTTGCGACTCGTGCGCTGACTTGATACCTCCACGCTCGCGAATCATACATGCAACTCGTGGGCCAATATCTCTCCCCGCTCGCGAATCATACCTGCGACTCGGGGGCAAATGACATAAATATATATACTCTCCCGATCACGAATCATACCTGTGACTCGGGGCCAATGATGTAAAGTAAAACCCTCCCCGATCACGAATCATACCTGTGACTCGGGGGCCGATAAAAATAGTAGTATAATTCTTCCCTGATCACGAATCAAACCTGTGACTCAGGGGCTGGTAAAATAAGTCTGATTTCTCCCTGATCACGAATCAAACCTGTGACTCAGGGGCTGATGAAAATAAGTGTAATTCCTCCCTGATCACGAATCAAACCTGTGACTCAGGGGCCAGTAATGAAAATATAAGTTCTCCCCAATCACGAATCATACCTGTGACTCGGGGGCCATGAACGCATGAATGTATATATTTGTGTATATGTAGACACCATGGTACCGACTCATCAACGCTCAACGGAATCGGATGTTCGCATCTCTCTTGATAGTCAAAGTTAGGATTTTATATAATATTATCCTCTTTTCTCATAATATCACCATGGTGGAATAATTCAAGTATAGGAAGGATTTACAATCACCTTCATTTTTGCTCAATAGCTCAGGATCAAGATTTATCTCATTTACTCCGTTTTCTTTATCAATTATATCAGGAGTAACACAATTAATCAATTGATGAAATTCATAATTCTTATCTGAATAATATGTACATTTAACTCAAAGCTATCATAGCTCCATTTCATCATATATCGGCAAATAACTTGTACAAGGCATCAGATAATATCAAACAAACAGCTAGAACATGCTCGTGGGTCCTACGGCTACCCAACATACAATATAGATGCCACGTACGGACTCTCGTCACGTGGTACGTACGCAGCCCCCTCAACAATCACAAATAGCAACAAGGAGCATAGGGGACATTTCCCCCTTACAAAGTTTGGAAAGGAGAATCACCTGGACAAGTACTCCTCCGGTCAACGGACAATCAACAAGACCNCTAAGGATCAAGATTAACTAAATTAATCATCCTATAATAGCCCAAAAATCAGAAATTCAATTTTCTCAAAACCCTCTATTTTTCCCAAGCCTTCCCATGGATTTTTATGAATTTTGGAAGTGGAAATTCCTCAAGAATGGAAGTAATAAATATGCGGGAAGCCAAAGAATTACTTACCTGAGTAAATGACTCGCCACAACTGATCTGGAGTTCCTAGGGGTCTCAACAATGGAGGAAAATCGAGTTTGGGAAAAAATTAACGAAATGGGGCTTTTATAGGACTGCCCAGCAGTTTCCGCCCCTGCGGCCCTTGGTTCGCAAGTGCGGACTCGCACCTGCGAAAAAAGGGTCGAGCCTGCGATTTGGCATGGGCCCTGGGGAGGTCGCTCCTGCAGACTTTGGATCGCAGGTGCGGACTCGCACTTGCGTGAAATTGGCCGCGCCTGCGATTGGCCTGGGCCCTGGGGGAGGTCGCGCCTGCGGACTTTTGTCCACTCCTCCGGAGCCGCGCCAGCGAGAGGATGGCCGCTCATGCGGCTGGAGCCGCGCCTGCGAGGGATTGGCTACTGGTGCGAGCCTCGCGCATGCGGCTCATGGACCGCAGGGGCGGTCACACCAGAAAATTCCCACCAGCTATGAAATTGTTGGTTTTTTTACCCTGCTTGGGGTCCAGGATACCCCTGGGCCCACCCGAGCCCTCCAAATATTACACCAACAAATCCCAAATCATATGACGGACTCGCTCGAGCTCCCAGAACACTAAAAACATCATCCAAACTAGAAATCACTCTCCGTAACCCGTTAGTTTCAAACTTAAGTTTTCAAGAAAATTTCAATGGCTCACCATTACGCCGAACGGGTCTATACTGCTCGGAATGACCCCAAATTTTGCGGACAAGTCATAAATGACTATACGGAACTATTGCCAGTTCCGGAATTCCATTCGGACCATGATATCATGAGGTCCAATTCCAGGCTGAATTCTAAATCTTATGAAATCCTGAATTCCAATTCAGGTGCCGAAATACTCCCGAGTCATCAGAAACCCGAGGCGAACATACGCTCAAGTCCGAAATCATCATCCGGAGCTGCTGGAGCTGTCAGCACTCGATTCCGAGGTCGTTTGCTCAAAATGCTGCTCGGAACCAAAATTAACCAAATAGGCTAGCCTTCAGGAACCAAGTGTTCCTGAACTAGCCAAATCACTTCTGAATCTCGAACTACCTGCCCCCCCAGAAATCATAAGGCACGAGTAGGCGCTATGGAAATAGTCATATACGGGAACGGAGTCCCAACACACAAAACGACCGGCTGGGTCGTTACAGATCAGTTTTCCTATCTCTTTTTGGAGAAGTTCTTACCTGTCACTACTCGAGAGGATAAGCATCGTCAGCTTGAGCAACTACAGTAGGGTAACATGACTGTGACTCAGTATGAGACTCGTTTTGTGGATCTGGCTAGACATGCTATGCTTATATTGCCCACAGAGAGGGAGAGGGTCAGACGGTTTATTGATGGCCTTGCTCAGCCTATCGGGTTGCAGATGGCCAAGGAGAAAGGATCCGAGATTTATCTTCAGGATGCAGCTAATATAGCTAGGAGGGTTGAGTCAGTTCTTGGGATGGGAGGTCAGGGGTCAGACAAGAGACCTCGTTATTCCACTGTTTTTAGTGGTGCCTCATCTAGAGGCGGGACTTCATTTAGCAGAGGCCATTCCATTCAGCGCTACAGGTTTCACATGGTACTTTAGGGGGTCGTGGTTCTTATGCACCTCCTTCTGCTCAGCCAGTCTATAGTGTTCCTTCATCTCCTATTAGAGCACCTCCTCTGCAGAGTTATTATCGTGGTCAACCGGTTCGTCGGGGTCAGTCCTCATATCAGGAGGGATGTTTTGAATGTGGTGAATATGGTCATGTTCGGAGAGTTTGTCCGAAATTTCTAAGCAGTCAGCATCAGTACCAGGGTTCTCGTACCATAGTTCCGACACCAGCTGCAGTACCACCTGCCCAGCCAGCAAGGGGTAGGGGTCAGGTAGTCAGAGGTAGAGGCCAGAATGTTAGAGGTGGAGGACAGATAGCTAGAGGTAGAGGTCAGCCTGCTAGAGGTGGAGGTCCTCCCAGAGGTGTGGTTCAGGGTGGTGGGGCTCCGCCTCGACTATATGCTTTTCTAGCTAGACCTGAGGCAGAATCCTCCGACACTGTTATTACAGGTATCATCTCAGTTTGTGATAGATCTGCTTCCGTTTTGTTTGATCTGGGGTATAATTATTCATATGTTTCATCCTATTTTGCCTCGTATTTGAATGTGCCCGTGATTCCTTGAGTGTTCCTATTTATGTGTCTACACCGGTGGGGGATGCTATTGTTGTAGATCGAGTATATCGTTCATGCGTGGTAGTCATTAAGGGTCTTGAAACTAGTGTTGATCTTTTACTCCTAGACATGGTTGACTTTGATATTATATTGGGCATGGATTGGTTGTCGCCATATTATGCCATTTTAGACTGTCATGCCAAGACAGCTACTCTAGCTTTACCGGGATTGCCTCGATTAGAATGGAAAGGAACTCCTATTCGTTCTCCCAGCCGGGTAATTTCATATGCTAAGGCTCGTCGCATGGTGGAGAAAGGGTATTTGGCTTATTTGGCTCATATTCGTGATTTTGATGCTGAGGTTTCTTCTATGGAGTCAGTTCCTATCGTGCGTGAGTTTCCTAAGGTATTTCCTGTAGACTTGCCGGGTATGCCGCCAGATAGGGATATTGATTTGTGTATTGTTGTGGCCCCAGGCACTCAGCCCATTTATATTCCTCTGTATCGGATGGCCCCACTAGAATTGAAAGAGTTGAAAGAACAGTTGCAAGACTTGTTTGAAAAGGGTTTTATCAGACCCAGTGTCTCGCCTTGGGGTGCACTGATTTTGTTCGTAAAGAAGAAAGATGGGTCAATGAGAATGTGCATAGACTACAGGCAACTGAATAAAGTTACTATCAAGAATAAATATCCATTGCCGAGGATTGATGACCTATTTGATCAGCTACAGGGTGCTAGAGTGTTTTTGAAAATTGATTTGAGGTCAGGCTACCATCAGGTTAAGATTAGGGCGTCCGATATCCCTAAGACAGCCTTTCGTACGAGGTATGGGCACTATGAATTTTTGGTGATGTCTTTTGGGCTGACTAATGCTCCAGCAGCCTTTATGGACTTAATGAATCGGGTTTTCAAGCCCCATCTGGACTCTTTTGTGATCTTATTCATTGATGACATTCTTATATACTCCCATAGTCGGGAAGAGCATGAGCAACATCTCCGTATAACACTCCAGACTCTGAGGGATAATCAGTTGTATGCTATGTTTTCTAAATGTGAGTTCTGGTTAAATTCCGTAGCCTTTTTGGGTCATATTGTATCAGCCGAGGGTATTCAGGTTGATCCTAAGAAGATAGAGGCAGTCAGAACTGGACTAGACCCACCACAGTCACCATGATTAGGAGTTTCTTGGGTTTGGCTTGTTACTACCGTTGTTTTGTGGAGGGGTTTTCATCCATAGCAGCCCCAATAACCAAATTAACTCAGAAAGGTTCCCCATTTACATGGTCAGATGAGTGCGAGGCGAGCTTTCAGAAGCTCAAGACAGCCTTGACTTCGGCACCGTTGTTGGTGTTACCATCAGATTCGGGTTCTTTCACGGTGTATTGTGATGCGTCTCGAGTTGGCCTTGGAGTAGTGTTGATGCAGGATGGCAAGGTGATTGCGTAGGCGTCTCGTCAGTTGAAAGTCCATGAGAAGAATTACCCTGTTCATGATTTAGAGTTGGCAGTTATTGTACATGCTTTGAAAATTTGGAGGCATTATCTTTATGGCGTGCAATGTGAGATTTTTACTGACCATCGCAGCCTCCAGTACTTATTCAAGCAAAATGATCTAAATTTGAGGCAGCGGAGGCGGTTAGAGTTGTTAAAAGATTATGATGTCACTATATTGTATCGCCCCGGGAAGGCCAATGTGGTGGCCGATGCATTGAGTAGAAAGGCGGTGAGTATGGGCAGTCTTGCGTATATCCTAGTTGGCAATAGACCGTTGTCTTCAGACATTCAGACTTTGGCTAATCAGTTTGTGAGGTTGGATATTTCTCCCAACAGTGTCCTAGCTTATACTATCGCTCGGTCCTCTCTAATTGATCGTATCCGAGAGCGGCAGGATGATGACCCACATTTGGCGATCCTTAGGGATACGGTTCGGCACGACGATGCCAAGCAGGTTACAATTGGAAATGATGGCGTTTTGAGGATGCAGGGTAGGTTGTGTGTGCCTAATGTTGATGGCCTCTGTGAATTGATCCTTAAGGAGGCTCACAACTCCAAGTATTCTATTCACCCAGGTGCAGCAAAAATGTACCAAGATTTAAAATAGCATTATTGGTGGAGAAGGATGAAGAAGGATATTTTGGCTTATGTGGCTCGTTGCTTAAATTGTAAGCAGGTAAAATATGAGCATCAGAGACCTGGTGGGTTGCTTCAGCAAATAGAGATTCCTGAGTGGAAGTGGGAGCGTAGCACTATGGACTTCGTAGTTGGGCTCCCACGGACTCAGAGGAAGTTCGATGTGGTTTGGGTTATTGTGGATAGGCTGACTAAATCAGCACACTTCATTCCAGTGGCTAGTACTTATACTTCAGAGCGGTTGGCTGAGTTGTATATTCGGGAGATTGTTCACCTTCATGGGGTGCCCGTGTCTATCATTTCTTATCGGGGTACGCAATTTACTTCGCACTTTTGGAGGGCAGTTCAGCGAGAGTTGGGAACCCGAGTGGAGTTGAGTACAACATTTCACCCTCAGACTGATGGGCAGTCCGAGCGTACCATTAAGATATTGGAGGACATGCTCCGCGCTTGTGTTATGAATTTTGGGGGTTCATGGGATCAATTCTTTCCGTTAGCGGAGTTTGCTTATAATAATAGTTATCAGTCAAGCATTCAGATGGCTCCTTATGAGGCGTTATATGGTAGACGGTTCAGATCGTCAGTTTGATGGTTCGAGCCAGGAGAGGCTCAGCTGTTGTTTTCCGACTTGGTGCAGGAGGCCTTAGATAAGGTCAAGATTATTCAGGAAAGACTTCGTGCAGCTTAGTCTAGGCAAAAGGTTTATGCGGATCGTAAGGTTCGTGATGTAGCATTCATGATTGGAGAGAGAGTATTGCTTCGTGTGTCGCCCATGAAGGGTGTTATGAGGTTTGGGAAGAAGGGCAAGTTGAGCCCTAGGTATATCGGGCCGTTTGAGATTCTTGATAAGGTGGGGGAGGTAGCTTACAGACTTGCATTGCCTCCATGGTTATCCTCAGTTCAAATGGTATTCCATGTGTCTATGCTCCAGAAATATCATGGTGACCCGTCCCACGTGTTAGATTTAAGCACTGTCCAGTTGGACAAAGACTTGACTTTCGAGGAGGAGCCGGTAGCTATTTTAGGCCGGCAGGTTCGCCAATTGAGATCTAAGAGTTTTCCTTCAGTTCAAGTGCAGCGGAGAGGCCAGCCCGTTGAGGCAGCTACTTGGGAGTCCGAGTCGTACATGCAGAGTAGATACCCACACTTGTTCGCCACTTCGGGTAATTTTCTATGTCCGTTCTAGGACTAACGTGTCTTTTAGAGGTGGAGATTGTGATGGCCCAAGGGGTCATTTTATAAAATTAGACTCCATTCAATGCTTAAAAGCCATAAAAAGACTAAAAATTAAATATCTCGATTTGTGTGCGTAGTCCGGGCGTGAACCGGGAAAGCTTTCATTTGAAAATATGAGAAATAGTGATTTTTAGAATTTAAATTTGGTAAAAGATGACTTTGGTCAAAAGTTTGAGTAAATGGACCTGGATCTGTGTTCCGACGATCCCGGGAGGTCCGCAGTAAAATATGGGACTCAGGCGTATGCCCGGAAATGAATTCCGAGGTCCCAAGTCTTAAAAATCAATTTTTGAAAGAAATTATTTTGCTGAAAGATTTATGAATTAAAGAAAAGAAATAATATTCAAAACCATTGGTATCGGGTCCGTATTTTGGTTTTGGATACAGGTACAGCTTTGTTATGTTATTGAAAGGTTAACTGTGAAATATGGTGAAAACCGGAGTTCGTTTGACGTGATTCGGACATCCGGTTGAGAAATTATGAACTTTAAGAGTTTTTGATGAAAATGATGAGTTTTGAGTTTTAATTCATAGATTTATATGTTATTTTCATGATTTTATCGCACGAGCAAGTCCGTATAATGTTTTTAGACTTGCGTGCATGATTTGTTTTGAGCCCCAAGGTCTCGGGTGAGTTTCGAGTAGGCCACGGGGTGTTTTACACTTGAGAATAACTGCTGGTTTTTCAGTATCTGGTGTCTATGTCTTTGTACTGTGCGATCGCAACGGTATGACCGCGATCGCATAGTGTAGTCTTCAAGGGTCCAAGGATTTGTGTTGTGCGATTGCACTCAGAAGCCTGCAATCGCATAGGCCAGCAGCCCCAACCCTGTGCGAACGCACCAGTAGATGTGCGATAGCACTGCTTTAAATTTTGGCCTGCGGGAGGGAAATCCAATACCCTGTGCGATCGCAGCCCTCCCCATGAGATAGCACTGACCAAAAAATCCCTTACACTGTGCGATCGCACCTCTTTATCCGCGATCGCAAAGTTGCCCAGCCCAGCTATTATAAATACCTTTTAAAAATCGGGCAGACCTTCTTCTTCACCAAAATTTCGAGGTTTTCAGCCCTAAACACAATTTTCTTCAACAATCTTCATTCCCAACTCATAGGTAATCAATTCTAAACTTTGTTCTTTCAATTCCTTATTATTTTGCATCACTTTTAAAGCAAAAACAAAGAATTTTCATGGTAAAAATCTAGGATTTGGGTAGAATTAGGGAGCTTTGTAAAAAATTAAATTTTTATATCAAATTAAGTTCGGATTTCAAAACTAATAGCATATTTTGGTTCGTGGGTGAATGGGTAAGCGTAATTTGGTCCGAACCTCGAGTTTAGACCAAGCGGGCCCGGGGTCGGGTTTTCACCTTTTTGTTGGAAAAGTTAGGAAAAGTAATATTTTTAAATAAAGTTAGTTCCTTTGGCATTAGTTAATGATATTAAGTTAATTTTGATTAAATTCGAGCAAGTTAGAGGTGAATTCAAAGGGAAAAGCAATAATTGAGCAGTTAGTGGCTTGCGGAATTGAGGTAAGTGTTTGGCCTAACTTTAGCTTGAGGGAATAGGACTCCCCACTTGTTTGTTATGTGAATTGCATGGGCGTGGTGTATAGGTGTGGTGACGAGTATCTATGCACCACCCAAAGTGTTTTCTAAAATATGATCCCCTTTCCCGTTCTCCACTTATTTGATTATTGTCTTAACTGTTACATGTTCATTATTGTTTCTATGACTATTTGGCCTTGTTGAATTGTTGTTAGTTATTGTTGTGACTGTTTGGAAAGAGTATTGGTTGGTTGAGCTGGTTCCCTCGTGATATAAATATGGCTGAGAGGTTTGATATTATTTTTATGGAATAAATGTGTATATATTTTGATATTCTTGTTGGTTTCATGGATGAGAGGTTATTGATGAAGTCATGAGAAAAATGCAGTTTATTATTTATAATTGTTGAAACAAAAGTATTGTGAAAGGCTTGGCTTGATTTGTGAAAGTTTGAATAAACTGATATGATATGTCTGGTGGGAGCGGGTTGCACGCCGCAACAAGGAGTGATAAGGGAGGACAAGTGGGATCGGGTTGCAAGCCGCAACAGGAGTAATAAGGGAGATATTTTAGGCAGAAGCAATAAGAGAGGACACGTGGGAGCGGGGTGCACGCCGCAACAAGGAGTGATAAGGGAGGATATTTACATTTATATTTTACTGATTTTTTTAAGAAAAAGATAATCAAAGTTTTGAAAAGATAAAATGTTTATTTTACTACTCTTTAAATATTTTATTACTTATTTTTATTTAAAGTTAAAGTTTGGAACTCTGAAGAGATATTTGAGAATTGGTTATAGCTGAGTTATTTTATTTTATTTGGTTGCAACACTTAATTATCAATTTGTTTAGACTTCTTCTTGCTCATTATTTATTGTTGTTAAAGATTAAAATGTTGAAGCCCGACTTAGCCTCGTCACTACTTCGCCGAGGTTAAGCTCGGCACTTACTCAGTACATGGGGTCGGTTATACTGATACTACACACTGTGCTCTTTTGCACAGATACACGTTCTATTCAGCAGCAGAGGATTCCAGGACGACCACCCGATTCGTTTGGAGACACGAGGTACATCTGCCGGTTGCAGATATCCGAGAGTCTTCTCCTATATCTACATATACTATTTTATATCGTTCAGAACAATTACACTATTTCTTTCAGCCATTATTTGTAGTATTCTTTAGTTGTTTGTGGATTGTGACACCAGACCATGGGGTAGTCTTAGAGTTAATTATATAATTAGTTCATGGTTTGTTTCATCTAGTTTGTTATTGTTATTATTAGGTTTCTAGGTTGTTGGAAATTATGTCAATTAAGTCCATTTTAAATTGATTTATTTATGCTTATGTAATTAATTAAGGAAAATTATTTAATCGACTTCTAACATTGGCTTGCCTAGCAAGTGTGGTGTTAGGCGCCATCACAGTCATTAAGGTTGGGAATTTGGGTCGTGACACCAATTGGGTGAGGAAGAAAAAGGAAACTCGATATGCTTATTACTCTTAATTGCTCCTATGTGTGCTTAATGACTTGATTGAGTATGTTTTGTTGTTGATAATCTTTAAAGGTGTTTGGAAAAGAATTAACTTGAGTGTGGGTAATATATATTTATATATATATATATATATATATATATATATACATAAAATTGTTCCTAAGGAAAATATACATATACGAAATGGATTACGAGACGAGCCTGGACTCAATTGTTTAAGATAACTTATAGAATGTGGAATTTGCCTAAAAGCTCTTTGAGGTATGTATGGATGACTCCATTCTTCTTAGAATCAAATCATTGGTGTTTGCATACTTGGTATGAGTCCCTTAATTGATCATATGGAATTGATTACTTAATGTGATATGTTGAAAGGTTTATGTTCCCTAATTGTTCTATGTGTTACCATGTCACCATGCTACTTGAAAATGTGAATTATGATCCTACATGCTCCTTCTATTATGTGTGCAATTCATTACGTGTTGGTTCCCATCAATATGGAAGATGATTTTATTGAACGAATAAAAGTCTCCAAATAAAAAATGAGCCCCAGTGCCAATAATTATGAAATGAATGATGGAAAATGAGAGGTGAATTGAGGAATTAACAGAATTGGTTATGGTTGTGTTTATAGTTTCAATTTCTAATGAACTTGAGATATATGATTTCTGAAATATTTTATACGGTGGTAATTGGTGATGATCCTTGAAATTAAAAGAAGTGAAAGTATGGAATTGAAACACGGCCATCGTGCCATGAATAGGGAAACTTGTGAAAGGCCTAAAGAGCCAAGGAAATATTGCTATTGTGAGAGGTCGAAAATGTTAATAAAGATTTGTACAACGTGAAAGGTTATGATATGACTGCATTACTATATGTGTATATGTTACCTTTGTGTGAAAATCCATATAATAGAAATACATATATGAAATAATATTTTTGGGAGATCGATAGACACCGAAGAAAGGTAGGTTGAAATAACCTAACCCCGTAACTACACGTGCCGGTGTAGGGTGCATTGTGAAATATTGGGATGAGATTGTTGGTAAATGTGGATACGTCGAACCACACGGCACTGTGGTAAGACGGCTTAGCCGATCGGGCCAAGATCAGACGTCATGTCACACACATGGTGGCAATTCGTGTTGGAAATTGTGATACAAAAATGTGATTGTGGTTACACCTTCAAATAAGGTGGCTTAGCCGATCGGGCCAAGATCAGACGTCATGTCACACACATGGTGGCAATTCGTGTTGGAAATTGTGATACAAAAATGTGATTGTGGTTACACCTTCAAATAAGGTGGCTTAGCCGATCGGGCCGAGATCGGACTCCGTACCAAGAGTACGGTGGCATTGTGAACAATGATAGTGACTTGTGGTATTATCGGTACTAAAGATCTCCCAAACTAAAATATGTAATATTTCAGCAATTCAAAAGGAGAAATTAATATGTTATAATTTCACATTTGGATATAATTGATTGAAATTTGTCATTTTTATGCGCTTCCTTTCTTTGTATAGTTATTCTATTTTGAAAGATGATTTTTAGCTTTACATACTAGTACTATTCGACAGTACTAACATCCCTTTTACCGGGGATGCTGCATCTTTAATGGATGTAGGTGTTTCCACAGTAGGCGGCAGCGATCAAAGATAGTGGTGTGTTCTCCCAGCTAACTTGGTGATTCCCACTCCATTTCGGGGTCCTGTGTCATTGGATTATTGTATATCATTCATTTGAGGTATAGCCGGAGCCTTTTTGCCGGCATTTCCATATTATTGTATTTAGAGGATCCGTAGACAGGTTGTGGATGATGTCGGGTATTGGAATTAAACTAGAATTATTGGTATTTGGAAAATATGTTATTCATCATATCTGCAAAGATTGTAAGATTCTGGATATTATGGTTGAAACTGCTAATGAAAACACGGATGAAAGTTAATGAAATATTTATAAAGTATGATTGATATAATTTATATCCTATTTATTCATAAAATGGTTTGGGTAGAATGAAACCTAACAGACTTGCTCAGTCGGGTATACTTGGTTGAGCGCCAGTCTCGCTTCTTGGTTTTGGGGCGTGACATATTCGCATGGTCGTATGATGACATGACTGGTCTAGGTACATCCATTGTGGCTCACAAGTTACCAACCATCCAATGTGTCCGCCCGTAAAGCAAAAACTATGGAAGTTCAAACCTGATATGAGTCTAAAAAACAAGGAGGAAGTTACCAAACAAATCGACGCCAAGGTCCTCAGGGTTGTTAAATATCCAACATGTCTAGCCAACATCGTGCCAATGCCCAAGAAGGATGGAAAGGTTAGGGTTTGTGTCGAATATCGAGATCTCAACCGAGCCAGCCCAAAGGATGATTTCCCCTTTCCAAACATAAAAATCTTAATTGACAATTGTGCAAAACATGAACTTCAGTCATTTGTGGATTGTTTCGCCGGTTACAATCAGATTTGAATGGACGAGGAAGACGCTGAGAAAACGGCTTTCACAACACCGTGTGGAGTATATTGTTACAAGATGATGTCGTTCGGACTGAAGAACTCTGGGGCCACTTACATGAGAGCTATTACTACTATCTTCCATGACATGATACATAAAGAGATCGAGATATATGTGGACGATGTCATCATAAAGTCCAAGAAAGCCACCGACCATATAGCAGATTTGAGGAAGTTCTTCAACAAATTGCGAAAATACAACCTAAAATTAAAACCTGCAAAGTGTGCATTCGGGATTCCTGCTGGAAAATTGCTTGGGTTCATCATCAGCCGCCGAGGAATAAAATTAGATCCATCAAAAGTCAATGCCATCCAGGAGTTTCCACCACCAAGAAATAAGAAAGATGTGATGAGTTTTCTGGGACGGCTAAATTACATCAGCCGGTTCATAGCCTAGTCCACTATCATATGTGAACCAATCTTCAAGATGTTAAAGAAAGATGTTGCGACCAAATGGATCGAGGATTGTCAAAAGGCCTACGACAGAATAAAGGAGAACTTATCAACACAACCAGTCTTGGTGCCGCCAAAGCCAGGAAGACCCTTATTACTCTACCTTGCAGTACTAGATGGAGCTTTCGGTTGTGTGATGACCCAAAAGGTCTTCCTAAGTAATTCCAGCTAAATCTATATTCCAAGGCCCCGAAAGCCTCCGTTAATCTCAACTAGATATGCGTGCGCAGCCCGGGCAGGTAGCCGGGAAGCTTCCATGTGAAAATTTTATAAAAATGGGATTTTTGAATTGAATAATTGAATAAAGTCGACTTTGGTCAACATTTTTGGTAAACAGACCCGGACACGTGATGTGATGGTCCCGGAGGATCCGTAGGAAAATATGGGACTTGGGCGTATGCCCGGAATCGAATTCCGAGGTCCCAAGCCCGAGAAATGAATTTTTAAAGAAAATTGTTTTCTGGAAATAATAAAGGATTTTGAAAATGAGTAATTATGTGAAAGTCGTGTTACCGGGCCCGTATTACGGTTCCGGAGCACGGAATAGGTTTATTATATGTTATTTGTCCTATCTGTTAAATTTGGTGTAAAACAAACTTGATTTGACGGGTTTCGGATCAAAATGAGAGATTTAGAGTTAGTAAAGTTTTGAGGATGTTCATAAAACTTGAAATTTGGTTAGGAATGTGATTTTATGCTACCGAGGTCCGAATGCAATTCTGAGGCAGGGAATAGTCCCGCTACGTTATTTATGACTTGTCTACAAAATTTGAAGTCGTTGAGAGTTGTATGGGTCTGTCCGGCGCATCGTTATAGAATTCTAGAATTTCAAAGTTCTTAAGTTTTGAATTCAGGGGTTTTGGAGGGTGATTTTGAGTTTTAGCGTTGTGTTGAGTGTTTCGTGGGATCGAGCAAGTCCGTTTAATGATTTGGGACTTGTTGGTATATTTGGACGGGGGCTCGGGTGGGCCCAGGTGCCTCCCGGACCCCGCACGAGGCCAAAAACCAGCAAAAATCACTACTGGTGCACAGCAGCTGGTGTGACCGCAGGTGCGGTTGCCCTACCGAAAGTGCGGGACCGCACCCGCAGTCCAGGCCTTCGCATGTGCGGCCCCTTCCGCAGGAGCGATCCAAACTCCACAGGAGCGGGACCGCTGGTGCGGCTCCCAACTCTGCAGGTGCGAGCCCAGGATCCCAGGCCCTTTTTCGCAAGGGCGATCAATTTCTCGCAGGCGCGAGACCGCACCTGCGGTCCTAAGGTCGCAGGTGCGGAAACCCTTGTTGGCAGCCCCTCTTAAATGTCCGAAATTTCAGGTTTTCGTCATTTTATCCACCATCAACCTCTATTAGAGAGCATCCAAGTTTGGGCAACACCTCCCACGACCACCCATTGTAAGAGGTAAGTTAAACCCCATAAACTTCTAGTTTTAACATTAATTCCTAGTTAAATTCACTACTAAATCATCTAAAAATCATAGAATTAGGTAGTAATTTTAGGGTTCTTGAGGATTTTGTGACTTTCCATGTTAGGCCATGAATTCTTCTATAAATCACATAACTTCGACCCTTAGACTCCGGGTAATTGATTCCTTCATGAATTTTTGAAAATCTGAACGTGTGGGCCCGGGGTCGAATTTTAGTATTCTTGGAAGAATAGTAGGAAATGTATAATTAGGTTTGGGAATAGGTTTATTGAGTACTTATTGATGTTAATAAATCCATTATGTCTAGATATTACCGATTCGGAGTTGGATTCGAGAGGGAATGCTGTGATTGAGGCTTTACTTGCATTTTTGGAGCCGAGGTAAGTGTTTGGCCTAACCGCAGCTTGAGCGATTAGGTATAGATTCGTATTTTCTATGTGTAACTCATGTCCAACGTATAGGCATGGTGACGAGTGCCTATATGTTGCGGTCAAGCATGCCCGTGAGTCAATTGTGATGAAACTTACTGTGTTCTTAATATTCCCCGCACTATGAGTAATTGGTGAATTAGTAGTGATACCTTGATGTTGTTTCATGACGTGGTGAGTTAGAGTCATTTGTTTCAGTTGAGGCTTACACTGTGAAATTGTATTTCTGATGCGAGGTTGGTTATAGCTGAGACCCTTGTCGGGCATTTGTTGAGTTTGTAATTGATGATTTCTCCTTGTCGGGACAATAGAATTTTATTGAGCATTTCCATGCACTTGAGACTTCTTAATGTTGGCTTTCACATTATAGTGTTGCTTTGTTTTATTATTTGTCGCACGAGGGGACATGACGTGCTGATTGTTTGTTACTTATCACATGAGGGGGCATGCAATGTTGATCACTGATTATTATATACGCACGAGGGGACATTCCGTGCCGAGTGATTGTGAGGTTATGCACGAGGGGACATTCCGTGCCGAGTGTTATTATATACGCACGATGGGACATTCTGTGCCGAGTGATTGTGAGGTTATGCACGAGGGGACATGCCGTGCCTTATGCTGTTCATTATTTGTTTGAGAAGTTAAATTCCTGTCTTTATCTGTACATTTCAGTTATTACCCTATTCTACCGTGCTAGCATTTTGTTGCCCCTTTTACCCCCAACATGTTCTCCTCGTACCTGTCTTACTTGCTTATTTCCGTCGACATATTTTTCCTATTATTATATAGAATTGCACAGGTACATATATTGTTGTCGGTCCTAGCCTCGTC
>ML300005.1:0-16100 GCA_005239495.1 Nicotiana undulata | reverse complement strand
GGGGGGGGGGGGGGGGGGGGGAGTTTATTTGATAGATTGACCCATTTTGGATACATTTGGAATGTAATAATTTGATGATTCTCTTCCTTTTCTTATTTATATTTATCTCTATTTAGTAGTTATTGTTCATTAGCTTCTTTTTTTTTTTCTTAAGTTTAGTCCTTGTTTTGTTAGTAGATTCTTTTTATGCTTTCATAGATAATAAGCGTTTGGTTTTCTTAACGCCACAGTTCTTTCCAAAGGTAGTTTTTGTGTGAATCGGGCGACTCGTCCCAAACGATGGATGGAGTGACAACCTTCTTAAGGTAATGAGTCTGCTTTTATGTTTAGGTAATAATAGTAGTAGTAATGAATAAAAGGCCTAATCAAGTATTCTCGAAAAAGAGTTATTCATGCTTCACTTGGTACCAACACACTTAACTATGTGCTTATGGTTTGAAATAATGTTTTTGAAAGAAAATAACTCTATTTCGTGACTTTGAGACTCTTGAGTTGACTTTGGTAATTATCAAGTGGTTAATTGGACCATAGTGATCTTTAACTTGATTGTGGTCACTGTAAATTATCGACTATATCCTCCTTTACGGTCTATTTGCATGAGGGGTGAGATGATTTGTTGCTATTCCAAGTATCTATGTGAATGGTATAGAACTTTCTCCAAATGTGCTTCAAGGCGAAATCCTATGTTTGGTTTGGTTTGAGAAATGATTGTAGGCTTTCCCTGGCCCGTTTGAGCTTTCTATTGCCAACCAATGTCGTTATCCCGTAGTCAACCCCTTTTGAGCCTCTAGCCTTAACGCTCTTATGAAATAAGTGGCTTAAAGCATAAGTTTGGGGGAGAGACGAGGAATTTGAAAAAGGTATCAAGGCATAAAAAGAGAAAATAAATGATCTCTATGAAAAGAGAAGCAAGAAAAGAAAAAGAACAAAAAGAAAAATGCAAAAAAGAAGAATAAGTGGATGGATTCAAAAAGAGGTAATGATCCCTAACATGATCATCAAGGGAGAAAAGGAATGAAATGAACAAGAAAGAGGGGTGTCAAGTCTCTCTATCCCCCAATAAAAAGAGAATGCCTCTAAGAATTGGTAATTGTGAGCCAAGAAATGAAAAAGTGTAGTGCTTAAGAAAACATGTAACCACTTAAGCATATGGTATCCTACCCTAATCCAAAAGCCTTCATTACAACCGGAAAGGAGTAATACTTGATTTCGAACCGAGTGAGCTTACATTAGTAGGGATCTACATGAGGGGAAAGCCTATGGTACTTGAAGTCGTACTTGTGATATTTTCTGGTGAGAGAAGTATGCTCCTTTCATGAAGCTTAAGATTGAGTGCTAACTTTTAAAGTGAGCTTGGCAAATGAAAGGTAGAGGAGGAAGATTTTGAAATCCACCATGACCTACATGATAGAAAAGAGGCCTTGATGACTGAAGTCAATTATTAAAACTCGAATGTCACACTAGAACTGTATGTGCATGAATATTTGACTAGCCACCTTATTGATAATGCATGAGCAGTGTGGGTAATTGTTGGTTCCAACTGAGTATGAATGGCTTACCATTGACTGGCTGAAATGATATTTCACTTTGAGGAGGTGGGAACTAATCTATTTGCTTGAGGATAAGCAAAGACTTAAGTTAGAAGGAGTTGATAAGTGTGAATTTTGACCACTTATTGTTACCTTTTTACTTTTGTTTCTGTTCGAAAGTATTGATTTATGTTCCCAAAACTAATGAAGATGTGCAAAGTGCGGGAATATAAGAAATTTAGGCTCTTATGTAGAAATCCGACTCATAAAGAAGTGTTCCGACTCACAAGGCAATAAGGGGTGCAACATACAAGGAATGAGGTTTGCACAAGTATTTCTACTACCGCAGAAGCAAGTGGGGATTGCAGAATTCCCTCTACGACCAAAGAACTGATGAAGCCCTGAAGCATCTGAAGTAGAAGTGCGGACTGCACACAGTTTGTGCAGTCGCAGAACATGGTTCACACTGACTAGAATTCAAAAAGTTCAGAGAGTGTGAAAATGACCAAGACTAAGCCCTTGCTTAAAGTGAGGACCACACAAGAATTGTGCGGCCGTAGAAGCTGAATTGCAACCGCAGACCAGAATGTGCGGCTGAAAAATCCAAATCCCTGCAGATTCAAGCATGTGCGAACCACATATGGAAATGTGTGGCCGCACAACCTCTCGAGGGACATTTTTGTCAGCGAATTTTAGGCCACTATAAATAGATGGGAATCACATTTTTAGGTCAAGTTTTGAAGTTCTAGCAGCGGTAGCCGTTGTAATTTTCCATTTTAGGATATATGTGATAATTTTGGGATAAAGCATCATACTTTTTCATTTTAATTTTATATTATGAGTTTAATTATTATTTCTTCTTTGTTTTTTCATTTTCTACTATGAGTTGCTAGACTTTACTAGGGTTCTGACCCAACCCTAGTGTGTAAACCTTATGGGTAATTAATCTAATTCTTGTTTATGATTGGGTGTTTATTATTTAGCCTTGTTTATGCTTTAATTTTAGAATTAATGATTACAAACGTTGATTGCCTCAGCCTGGTGGAACATCTGATCGAGTATGCGTCCATAATGCGGCCCACATACCTGTTCTGCGGTCGCGTAATGCGCCGCAAAACTCCCCTCACAAAAATCCAAGTCAGATATGTGATGGATTATGCAGCCTGCATATTAATTATGCGATCGCATTTTGTGCTGCATAATTGGCCTCAAATTTGGCCAATTTTCTGATTCACTCTGCGGTCATTATGCGGGCCGCAGAGTGATTATGCGATGGGCCGCAGAAACGCACTCTTTCGCAAACATTTTCTTCTAAGTCCGTAGGGTACTGTTCAATATAAAAGGTCCGAACCATTAAACACATAAATCTAATCTGGACATCAAGAAGTACCGATTTTCTAGGTAAAATTTTACGGGGCCTTACACAACCCACTCAAGGTATGTATGGCTAACTCTAATCGTCGTAGAATCAACTCGTTGGTGTCCGAATAGGTGGTATGAGTCCCTTACTTGATCATACTTGAATTGATTGTTTTTGTGTGTTGAGTCGAAAGATTTCTGTTTCTAAATTGTACTAGTTGACTACCATGTCACCATGCTACTTGAAAATGTGAATTATGATCCTACATGCTCCTTCTATTATGTGTGAAATTCATTATATGTTGGTTCTATTTAATATTAAGGATGATGCTATTGAACGGATATAAAAAGGGGAATCAGACTCGAATTGTAAAACGTGTCCAAGTGCTAAGAACTATATGATAAATGGTGGAAATGAAATGAGAAATGAGTAAATAAATGAAATGGTGATGTCCCAAAGTGAGATGGCTTAGCCGAACGGAGCGAGATCGGATGCCATGTTGTACACATGGTGGCATTTACATCGGAAATATGAATATAACTTATGATGTTGGTGATGTCTCACTTGGGATGGCTTAGCCGGTCGGGCCGAGACCGGGCTCTGTGTAAAAAGACACCGTGGCATCATAAGTTGTGGCACTTGGCATTAAGAGACTATTAATCAAAAGGATGGGGAGACGAAATAAGAAACTATGTGACCCCTGCTTGTGATTCTCTATTCCTGTGAATGAATTCCATGACTGTCTTCCTACCTTTTTTAATTGTTGGTTCTATTTTAGAATGGAGTTGTTCATACATGCTAGTACTATTCGATGGTACTAACGTCCCTTATGCCGGGGGTGCTACATATTTGAATGAATGTAGGTGGTTCTATTGCAAATAGCATTGATCGCCGATAGTGGTGCCCTCACTCTTCTCCTCACGGTAGTCTTGGTGAGCCCGTTTCTTTCCGGGGTCATGTATAGTATATGTTGTCCTTCTTTTGTATAAGTTACTATATTTTGAGGTATAGCCGGGGCCTTGTTACCGGCATTGTCACGTTTGTCTTTTGTATCTATAGAGGCTACGTAGACGCTTACGTGGGTCATGTATGGGTGTCGGGGATGTTATCGAATCAAGCTGTATGTTGAAATCCTATTACAATTAATCATAAACTGTAAGTACTTTGGGAGTTTGATTATGTATAACTATATAACTGACCTCTTCCCTAGTTAACAAATGAGTCGGGTAGGAAAGGCTTAGCAGGCTTGCTCAACCGGGTTCACTCGGTTGAGCGTCGGTCGCGCTCCCCGAGGTTGGGGCGTGACACCTTGTGAAAATATTCTTCTTCAAGAAGGCCACTACACTTCTCGCCTCATTGTTGGGTAAAGCGATGGCCTCGACCCATTTGGATACATAATCCACACTGACCAAGATGTAGGTGTTACCACAAGAACTCACAAAAGGCCCCATGAAGTCAATGCCCCAAAATATCGAAAATATCAATCTCCAAGATGGTTGTGAGTGGCATATCTTTTTTCTTTGATATTCCACCGGCCCATTGGCATTCATCACATCTTTTCACCAACTCGTTATCATCCTTGTAAAGAATATTCCAATAGAAACCACAACTAAGAAATTTACCCGTCGTTATTGCTCCACCATGATGACCACCATATGGAGAAGAATGACATGTACCAAGTATATCACCTTGATCTTCTTCCGGTACACACCTCCTAATCACCCATCCGTACAACTTCGGAAAAGGTATGGTTCATCCCAATAATAATCTTGACAATCCCTTTTGAGCTTCTTCCTTTGGCTTGAAGAGAACTCATCCGGAATGATTCCACACACAAGAAAATTTTCTAAGTCTGCGAACCATGACACCTCTTTCATTGAAATTGCCAAAAGTTGCTCATCGGGGAAGGAGTCATTGATTTCAAGGCCATAATGCGGTCTCCCCTCTTCCTCCAAACGAGACAAGTGGTCCGCCATTTGGTTTTCACTACATTTCCTATCTTGAATGTCAACATCAATTTCTTGTAAGAAGAGTACCCATCTCATCAACCGATATTTGGAGTCCTTTTTTCTCATAAGATAACGAAGCGCCGCATGATCCGTGTGGATAATAACTTTTGCACCCGTCAAGTACGGGCGAAGCTTCTCAATTGCAACGTCACTTGCATCACACATGAGTTCAAAAGGCACACTCCAATTTGGAGCGGTGATGATGAGAGTTGTTGTCAACTTGAGCTTCAACAATTCAAAAGCTTTCATGCAATTATCATTGAAATTAAACTTGGCATCCTTCTCAGGAAGCTTGCACAATGGGTTCACCACTTTAGAGAAATCTTTGATAAAGCCCTGGTAAAAACCTGCATGGCCTAAGAAACTCTGTACACCCTTTCACCGAAGTTGGGGGTGGAAGCTTAGGAACCACCTCAATCTTTTCCTTGTCAACTTCAATTCCATTCCTTGGGATTTTATGGCCAAGGACAATACCTTCCTCAACCATGAAATGACACTTTTCCCAATTGAGTACCAAATTGGTTTCTTCACATCTAGCCAACACTTTGTCCAAATTTGCGAGATAATCATCAAAAAAATCCCCAACCACCGAGAAGTAATCCATCAAAACTTCAAGGTAGTCCTCCATCATGTCCGTGAAAATAGCCATCATACACCTTTGAAAATTCGCCGGTGCATTGCACAAACCGAATGGCATTCGCTTGAAAGCAAAAGTACCATATGGGCATGTAAAGGTTATTTTCTCCTTAATCTTACGGAGCAATGAGAATTTGGTTGTATCCCTAGTACCCATCTAGAAAACAATAGAAAGCACGACCCTCCAATCTATCGAGCATTTTATCTAAGAAAGAAAGTGGAAAGTGATCCTTCCTTGTGACTTTGTTGAGCTTGTGATAATCCATACATACTTCAAACCGGTCACCGTTCTTGTAGGAATCAATCATTCTTGTCACTGGTGACCACCGCCATGCCCCTCCTTCTTTGGGACACATTGAACCACAAAAGTCCATGAACTATCGGAGAAGGGGTAGACAAACCCGGGATCCAACCACTTGATAATATCCTTCTTAACAACTTCTTGCATAGCCTCATTGAGTCTTCTTTGATGTTCAATAGATGGTTTAGCGCCATCCTCCAACTTGATCTTATGCATACAAAAGGCGAGGATTATACCTCGAATATCCGCCAAGGCCCACCCAATACCCTTTTTCCTCTTTTGTAGCACCGCCAATATGGAATCTACCTGCACGTTAGTCAAACAAGAGAAAAGAATAGCCGGTAAAGTAGAACAAGGTCCAAGAAATTCATACCAAAGATATGGAGGCAATGGCTTCAACTCCAAGGTAGGTGGTTCTTCATTAGAAGGCTTTGTAGGAGGAGTCTTCCTATTTTCAAGATCCAAAGAAAATTTTCGAGGTGAATAGTTGTACCCCATTCCTTGCAAAGAGTTCACACATTCTATGAATCCATCTATCTCGTCATTATCAAAGTTGAGCAAGATTGACTCCAACAAATTACCAACATTGATTGTAGCATTTGTATCATCAACAATGACATCGGTCACCAAATCTACAAAAAAACACACCTCATTGCTATTTGATTGCCGCATGGACTTATACATATGGAATACCACTTTTTCATCACCAACATGGAAAGTGAGTTCTCTGACTTCAACATCACAAATAGCCTTACCCGTAGCAAATAAAGGTCTCCCAAGAATTATTGGCACCTCATAATCAACCTCAAAATCTAGAATGACAAAATCCTCCGGAAAAATGAATTTATCAACCTAGACCAAAACATGTTCAATCACACCCAACGACCTTTTCATTGTACAATCGGCCATTTACAATATCATAGAAGTGGGTCTTGGTTTCCTAATCCCCAAAGTCATAAAAACTGAATAGGGCATCAAATTTATACTTTCCCCAAGATCACAAAGAGCTTTAGCTAACTCGGCACTTCCAATTGTACAAGGAATCGTGAAAGCACCGGGATCCTCCAACTTAGGATCCATTGAATGAACAATTGCACTCACTTGATAAGTGACTTTAATAGTTTCAAAATTCATCAACCTCTTCTTTGTCACAAGATCTTTCATAAACTTTGCATTACCGGGCATTTGTTCCAAAGCTTCAACCAATGGCATATTGATTGAAAGACTCTTCATCATTTGAATGAACTTCTTGAATTGATTCTCACCATTTTGCTTGGAAAATATTTGAGGGTATGAAGGTGGAGGCTTAGGCAAGGGTGCCTTTGCCTTTTGCACTATCGGCTTCGGTATGCCAATAATGTGTTCCCTAGACGGATTCACCTCCTGTTGAGTATCTTTCACTCTATCATCAATATCAATCCGAAATTCCTCATTAGGTTGCACAACATTGTTCGGGATCTCTTTTTCTGAATCACTTGATCATCATCAACAAGTCGCTTTCCTCATGAGGTGGGTGCATTCCCGCCTCTTCCACTTCTTGTGATAACCGCCATAGCATGCCCCGTATTGTTACCACCCTTTGGGTTTACTACCGTGTCACTTGGTAGTGCCCACTTAGGACAATAATTTAAAGCTTGAGAGATTTACCCCATTTGAATTTCTAGGTTGTGGATTGATGTGTTGTGCGAGGCAAGTTGACAATCCGAAATGTCATTCTTTTCCATCATTTGCTTGAACATACTTTCAATACGTCCCTTCTTATTATTTGAAGAACTTGAACCATGGGAAGGGTAATGAGGTGGGTTGCTCGGTTTTTGAAACATTGGGGGCCTTTGAAAACCTGACCCCTGGTTTCCTTGATTGTTACTCCAACCACCTTGATTGTTGCCTCCCTAATTTCCTTGGTTGTTTCCACTCCAATTTCCTTGATTTTTGTTGTTATACCAATTCTCTTGATTGTTAGAATTCCAATTGCCATGATTGTTTTGTGGTCGCCATTGTTGTTGGTTTGAACCATAAAAGTTGTTTCTTTGCCCTTGAAATTTGTTCGCATATTACACTTCCTCATCTTGCTCATTATACGAATCATCTTGCTCAAAACCACCATCATCTTGCACATAGTTCTCCACTCGAGTTTGCACTTGTGGACCCTTAGTCCTCCTCTTGTTCACCAAAACATTCATTCCCTTCACATCATTAACTTGCTTCGGAGCTTGCACTTAATTTAGTTTGGCCTTTGCTAGTAGAGTCATGGTAATGGTCAATTCGGCAATGGCTTGCACATGATCTTGCAATTCTTTATGAAGGTGGATCATATTTGGATCACCTTGTGGGACATTGTCCCGGGATTGCCAAGCCAATGAAGTTTCTGCCATCTCAATCATGATTTCACACACCTCCGCATAAGGCGTAGCCATAAAGTTCCCACCGGCTAGTTGATTCACTACACATTGGTTGGTTATGTTAATCCCATGATAAAAATTTTTGTTGTATCATGTTGTCGTCATATCGTTGTTGGGACATTCCTTAACCATTGTTCCATAGATCTCCCATATTTCATGTAGTGGTTCATTCGGATTTTGCGCCAAATCTCATCTCAAAGGCAATCATTCCAACCAATATATAGCTTTTCCCCGTAGAGAGAAGGGGAAAAGCCTTAGTCTCAATGCATTCTTGAAAACATTAGTTTGCTTGCTCCCCTAACATATATCCACAAAGCCCTTCAAATGCTTATAAGCATTTTAAGTTGGAGCACCGGTAAAGAAACCTCGTTTCTCAAGAACAATGAGCATCAAATTGGTGATTTGGAAGTTGCCTGCCTAATACAGGGAGGGACTATTGCACTAGCATAACCTTCGTTGGAAAATGTCCGGTGTGGAGCCGCTCGTGGTGGAAGTGAATGGGCACGTTGTCATGTGGTACCCGGCCTCTCCTATTGGCTTGAGGCTCATAGGTACCTCCTCTACTTTTTCCTCCTCGTCATTCAATTCCCCCAAAGGTAAATTTCCAAGATCATTATTCGCCATGTTTGTACCTATAATTTCTTATACAAGTTAGTAACACAGAAGAGAAAGAAGATATTCCAAAAGCTCACTCAAATAAATAGCTAACACCATTTTAACTCCCCAATAACAACGCCAAAAATTGATCAATGTCCAATCCGCACTCAATAGTGAGTGGAAAGGGTCGTTAGAAGAATAATATCCAATAAGAGTCGGGGTCGATTTCTAAAGGGAGTTTAATATGGGTGTTAGGGTGTACTTTTATGAGAGTAAATGAAATAACTAAATTTTGCTTCTAAACAAGGGATTTTGTTTTCTACTTCTTAACTAACACTAACAATTATATATTAATGAGAAGAAACTAGAAAGCAGGTGATTATTATTGTTGTTTTTACCAAATAGTTAAAAGTCCTAGGTATATAACCTTCACCTAGGTTTCACCTAATGGGTTAAGTATGTTAACACTTGATTTATTGATCGGGGTGTATTAAAACTCTCAACTCTAAGTTGCCCACTTAATACCTGTCACGACGCAGTTTGCCCTCCGAAAGGTATCGTGACGGCACCTAGTCTCTACGACTAGGTAAGCCTAATTTGCGAATAAAACTTAATTAAAAATACGATAAATAAAGAAATTAAGGACAAAATCTGAATAATCATAACGATGCCACTCGGCATGTACAAAATATTAATCCCAAAGACCCGGAATGTCACAAAAAGTCCCAAGCTTCTAACACTACTGTAGCTCTAAACAAAGCAGGAAAGTACACAGGAAAAATCTCTATAAGATAGAATAGAAGTGGACTCGGAGGATTCTGTGGACTCGGCAGAAATACCTTGTGGTATCCTAGAATCAGCAACAACAACTAGCCACGAGGATGATAACTCGTACCTGGATCTGCACACGAAAACATGTGCAGGAAAGGGTATGAGTACACCACATTTGGTACCTAGTAAGTGCCAAGCCTAACCTCAGTCAAGTAGTGACGAGGTCAGGTTAAGGCTCTACTGGATTAAATAACAATCAATTTAAAGCAGTACGAAAGATAGGTAATTTCTACAGTAACAGTAAAGAGATCTCTAGGCTTAGAACAAGGTAACACAAGGTGGAATCTCCCGGGAAACCGTCCCGTAGTTCCAGATGATTATGCAGTACATGGGGATCTCCCGGAATACGTCCGTAGTCCCAAAACTAAATATGCAGTGCTGGGGAATCTACCGAAATACGTCCGTAGTCCCAATTTAAATATGCAGTACAAGGGAATCTCCCGGAATACATCCGTAGTCCCAGTTTAAATATGCGATGCGAATTGAATGACAGATAAGGCATCAATTTATACAATTCATCCAATTGCAAGTAGGGAAAAGCAATAAGCTAAATAAGCATGGCGCACAGAGGGTCAGAAAGGCAATTTAATATTAAACATGTAAGCATGCCTTCCTAATCTAAGTTAAATAATTTAACACATTAAAGCGATGCGATAGGAGAAAACAATTTATAATTTTGCAGGAAAAATGGGATTTTTGTAATAATGGCCCGTGTACGTACTCGTCACCTCACGTACACGACGCCCACACAACAACTAATGTCAAAACATCCTAAGGGGAAGTCCCCAACACAAAGTTAGGCAAGCCACTCACCTCGACTGCTCAAATCAACTCGATACCGCGCTCTTGCCACGAGTACTCGACTCCAAATGGCCCAAATCTATTCAAATTAATTGCATAATGTAGATATAACTTTAAGTAACTAATTTAACTAATCAAGAAGCTAAACATGGAATTAGGAAAATCGCCCCAAAAAGTCCCCCAGGCCCACATCTCAGAATCGGGTAAAAACCATAATTTCCAAACACTCATTCAGTCACGAGTCTAACCATACCAAATTTACTCAAATCCGATACCAAAATCTCGATCAAAACCCAAAACTCGGCCTAGGGACTTTTCCCAATTTTCCCCAAATTTTCACCCCAAATCCGAAATTAAATGATAAAATTAAGCATAGATTAGTGGGAATTAATCAAAACCGAGTAAGAATCACTTACCCCAAACACCCACGTGAAAATCCCTCCAAGAATTGCCTAATCCCAAGCTCTCAAAGTTCAAATTGTGAAAAATGACTTAAAACCCTCATTAACGAGCATTTTAATTCTGCCCAGATTTTCCTTAATCGCGATCGCGAAGAAAAGATTTCGCGCCTCAAAATTTTACTCTACGCGAACGCGATGCACTAACTCCTCAGACCATACGCGATCGCGACTGACCTCACACAACCGCAAAGAGCAAAGCTCGACCCACTGCAACCTCATTTCTTCTTCGCGAACGCAACCTAGCCCACGCTCTCGCGATTCATCATTTCGCCACAACTACGCGTTCGCATACTCCTGCCCGCAAACACGAAGAACAAAACTCACTTGTCCCAGCTAAACCTACGCGATCGCGACTCCCTTCACGCAATCGCGTATAAGGAAACCAAATGCACCAGAAAATCTACTGTCTTTAAAGTCCAAAACTAGCCCGTTGAGCATCCGAAACACACCCGAGGCCCCCGGAACCTCAGGCCACCGGGACCTCAACCAGACCTACCAACCAGTCCTATAACTTCATTCGAACTTAGTCGAGCCTTTAAACCACATCACAAAAACACCAAAAAACAAGAATTAACATGAAATCAAGCCTAAGAACTTAGCATTTTTCCGAAATTCACAAACGATGCCGAAACACGTCAAACCTATTCCGAATGATCTCAAATTTGACACACATGTCACAAATGACACTACGAACCTACAGCCACTTCCAGAATTCCATTCCGATCCCGATATCAAAATTTAATCTATCGGCCGAAATCGTCGAAAATCTAACTTTCGCCAATTCAAGCTTAAATCTAGTACAGACCTCGAAAACACATTCCAGACGCACTCCTAACCCCAAAATCACTCAACAGAGGTAACAGAGTCGACGAATTTCTATTTTGGATCCGTCTTCACACAATTCCGACTATAGTCTGATTTCTAAGGCTTAAACTCATAATTAGGGACTATGTGTCCAAAAACTCTCCGAATTCCATAACTAATTACTCTGGCACGTCCCAATAGAAGAAAATAACATGGGGAAAGCAGTTAATAAGGGTTCGGGGCTAAAAAAATCAAAATGACCAGCAGGGTCGTTACATTCCCCCCCCCCCCCTCAAGAAAATCATTTGTGCTCAAACGAGTATAAGGACATACCTGAAGCTGTGAAAAGATGAGGGTATAGGCTGCGCATATCCTGCTCGGTCTCCCAAGTTGCCTCCTCGACAAGATGACCCCTCCACTGAACTTTTATTGATGCAATATTCTTTGACCTGAGCTTTCTGACCTGCCTATCCAAAATGGCTACAAGCTCCTCAACATAAGCTAGATCCTTGTCTAACTAGACTAAACATAAATCTAATACATGTGCCGGATCACCGTGATACTTTCGGACCATCACATGGAATACCGGATGAACTCCTTCTAGGCTGGGAGGCAAGGCAAGCTCATAAGCAACCTCCCCAACGCGCCGCAATATCTCAAAAGGGCCAATGAACCTCGGACTCAGCTTACCCTTGTTTCCCAACCCCATGATGCCCTTCATAGGCGATACCCGAAGCAAAAACCGATCACTAGTCATAAATGCCAAATCACGAACCTTCCGGTCCGCATAACTCTTCTGCCTGGACTGGGCCGTGTGAAGCCTCTCCTGAATCACCTTCACCTTATCCGCATCCTGGACTAAATCTATACCCAACAATCGGGCCTCGCCAGCTCAAACCCTCCTACTGGGGACCGGCACCGCCTACCGTACAAAGCCTCATACGGTGTCATCTGAATGCTGGACTGGTTGTTGATACCCAATTTTTCCTCAAACTATTTTTTATCTTGCATATATGCCTTCAAAATCACTTTTCATGATAACTGGCATTTTTTTTTCATAATTTTACATATTTTATTAATTTTCTCTTCCAATTTATTCAGTATTTTTATTCAATAATTATACATAGATTGTGTTATAAATAATTTCCAAAATATTTCCCACTTCAACATATCATCTTAATCCTATTAGGATTTAATTATTTCATAAATTAGTCAATTTGACATTATTTTAGCTATAATTACAATAATTTTATAATTATAGCCTAATTATGCAATTTATACCATTTAAATCAATAATTTGTCATTTCATATTTTAATATTAACTAATTATCTTAATTTCATTTATTTAGCATTAATTTCACTTTTTATAATTACTAGCTATTTTTTATTAATTATTTATCTATTTTTAAGGGGTATTTAACTAATAGCCATATTGTAATTTCAATTGTAGCCTTTATTAAACCCAATACCCAATTAAATTATCCCAAACACCCCCAAGCCCAATACCCAATCCACCACACCCAACTCTTCCTAAATCTTGGCCGTTGATCAAGATCGATTGTTACCATAATTAATCATAATGACCTACCCCCCTCCCCCATTTCACTCAGGATCTCATCTCTCTAATCTCTCTCTCTATCTCTCCAGCCTCATCTAGAGACTTCCAGTCTCTCCGCCTCCGATGAGGCCCCTTCGTCTTCTCCGGCTGCCTCTCCACCGAAGGCCATGAAGTCCTCACCATCCTCAGACCTCCCATGGGTCCTTTACACTGGTGTTGCTGTCTCTAAGGTCTTCAAGAGACCAGGGTTCACTCTCTCACACCTCTGGCCTGTTTTAGGCCTTCATGGCTCGATCTCCAGTAAGGTTTTTCTACTTTCTGGCTTGATCCGGTGGTTTCTATATCGACTCTCCCTCTCTCTGGGTTCTCTCTTTGAAACCCTAACTTCTAAACTCTTGATTTTTCTAGATCTGTACATATTGTGAGTTATTTTAATGTTTTCCCTACAGATTTTCCATTTTCCCTAAACGGTTCTTAATTTTTTCAAACTAGGGTTCGTAAACCCTTTTCAAAAAAGTTTTCCTCTCTGATTTTTAATTATCTTGTGATTTTCACCATGTTTATACAACTTAAGATTTTTCCCTGTTGGTCTGATTTATTTCGCTTCAAAAACCCTAAGTTTGCAGCTTTAATCCTAGATTCTAAGTGTATCTTTGATAACCGCTTGTTTAATTTGTATATGTGCTTGATTTTCATGAGCAGCTTAAGTTTCTTGTGATTTTACCCTGTTTTCCTATTAGGGTTTCTGACTCTTCATCTCTTTTGCGGGTATCATGTCTACTCTACTGATTCATATCATTGTCTGCGTGAAACCCCTAATTTTGGCTTTAGCCTTGTGTCCTGAGTTCATCTTTACTGTTTGTATGTGTACTTGATTCTCATGTGCTTCGATTAATTAGAGTATTTTATGATTTCCACCCTAATAATACCCTATTAGAGTCTCTGATTTGTTTCTTTTGTTTATACTCCGTTTATGTGTTTTCCCTGGGAGTTTATATTGTTTCCCTTTAAAATTAGTATTACTCTAATTCCTGAATCCTTGATTTACTGTGTTGATATTCCTACACTGGTTTCCTGCTATTTTCCTTATGCTCACAAACATTTAAAGTATTTCTTACCTTATTATGTGGTTGGCCGCATTACTTACTGATTTTACTATTGTTTCCTTAATTAGACCTTTATGTATTTACCCCTATTTACTTATTTTGTACCTATATCTTGTTTTGAATTCTTTCCTTATTTGTTACCTGCTCTCTACCGTTTGAAATGACTCCCTTAATTAAGGGAGGACTTGGACTGATTTTACTATTTAATTGATTCTGAGTTCTTCAATTACTGAACAAATTGATTCTTGACTTATTTACCTAGACTTCAAATGCTATATATATTCTCTCTTCTACTCTCATTAGGACAGACTTCTAAACACGAACATCCCAGTGTTCAACTCTCTCTTACTCACACACACATTCTATTTCTCTTCTCTTGATTGTCTGCTATTACTAGTTGGCTAAAAGCCAAGACTAGTGATTCTATTTTGCTTACTTTTCATCATGTACCTTCTATCCTTCCAACTGGTATGCCTTCAATTTATGTTTAAGCTTCAGAACAACATGCTTCTTTGGGTATTTCGATTCATCCTATTCCCAATCTTCTTCTACTTATGGTTATGTTGTCCTACTTGCAACTAGTTTGTATGCTCTATTATTCTTAGTACCTTTCCCTTTAGCCTCAGCATATGTACTACCCCTTGCATGTTTCAATATAATTCTGCTTATGTATTCTGTGATCCCTAGTATACTATAATTGCACTATGTGTTACCTAGTCTCCGTGTAATCTTGAACACATGCTATACTCCAAACTTTTCCTGAACCTATGTGTAACTATGTGTATTGCATGTTTTCCTCTCCCAGTACTCCCTCAATCTGATTCTGTTTAGTCCTTGGCATGAACTCTTAGTAACCAACTATGTTTGTGACTGTTTAGGCTCAATACCAGTCTGTGATACTCTAGTACTTCTCTAATGATAACTGGTATCCTAATCTGTTTTTATATGTCCCCAGTCCCTGCTCCCTTGTCTGTATTGTCTCTATGCACTGTGTGTTGTTTGGTGCGGGTTGATTATCCTGAAACCGTTTCCCTAAACTACTCACTTACTATTTTGGAAACTATTTCAAATACACTATTCTTTAGAAAGGTTCTTTTAACTCAACTCTTTTTCAAATCCTCTCTTGCACTTCACTTTATTCTTAGACCATAAGTTTTGTCCCCTCAGTGTGAGCACTGCTTTGGGACCCTGAGCTCCCTCTGAACTCTGACACACTGAGGCTGGCACTTCCACACTGCACATGTTCAATTCTTGGTTACTAAGTATGGGTGTGAGCATTGCCCGGGAGCCCTTGAGGTCCTTAGGAAACTTTGACACACCCGGATTATGAAAGGTTGTGAAATACCATATGGCATGAGGTTTGGAGGACTTGGGCCTATCTGTAGGCTCCCTATAGAATAGCTTCTTCTTTTCTCTATTTCAATTATGTAATTCATGATCCATGGTCTGTAATAACCTATTGTAAATAACTCTTGGGGATGGATAGTGAAAAGGGGAAAGGGATAACTGTGCATGCTATAGATATAAAGGGTAGAAACCATGCTATTAGGCTTACATTTCCTATGTGTGCAATAGGGATCATGCTTAGCACTAATGTGTGCATTAGAAATCATGCTCTTTAGGATTTCATAAACCTGTTTTCAGCACTTCACTTCAATACTGTTATGTCACTTAGAAACATCATGTTCAATAATAACAATGAAAA